>JARQOD010000238.1:129409-182419 GCA_033576555.1 Oophaga sylvatica
ACCTGATTCCCAATCCTCACAATCTTCACTGGACAGTCCAGTACCGTTTGTAACCACCAGAGGGAGCTTCTGCTCAGAACTCATTTCCAGCCTATTCACAACAGTACCCCCCCCTGAGGAGGGGTCACCGAACCCTCATTTGAGCAACCAGGTCGGTCAGGATGAGTTCTATGATACGCACGGATGAGTCTCCTAGCATGGATGTCCGAAGCAAACACCCAAGAATTGTCTTCCTGACCATAACCTCTCCATTTAACCAAATACTGGAGTTTCCGTCTAGAAAAACGAGAATTCAATATTTTCTCAACCACATACTCCAGATTGCCCTCAACCAAAACAGGGTCAGGAGGCACAGTAGTAGGAACCACTGGCTCAACAAACCTCTTCAACAAGGACTTGTGGAACACGTTATGGATCTTAAATGTCCCTGGAAGAAGCAAACGGAAAGAAACAGGATTAAGAATCTCCATGATCTTATAAGGTCCAATGAACCTAGGCTTAAATTTAGGAGATGCCACTCTCATAGGAATATTTCTTGAGGACAACCAGACCAAGTCCCCCACTTTAAACCGAGGACCATCAGTCCTATGCCGGTTAGCAAACCGCTGGGCCCTCTCCTGAGAGAGGGACAGCCTCTCCACTACCTGGTCCCAAATCTGTTGCATACGCTCCACAACAGAGTCAACACCTGGACAGACAGAAGCCTCCATCTGTCCTGAAGAAAATCGAGGGTGAAACCCAGAATTACAGAAAAATGGAGACATCAAAGTGGCAGAGCTAGCCCTATTATTAAGAGCAAACTCAGCTAAAGGCAAAAAAGAGACCCAGTCATCCTGATCAGCAGACACAAAGCATTTTAGATAAGTCTCCAATGTCTGGTTTGTTCTCTCAGTTTGACCATTGGTCTGAGGATGAAACGCCGAGGAGAAAGACAATTGAACACCAATCGCAAATCACCCAGATGACGGTCATTCTCTGAGAAACAGGGAGGTCGGAAATGAAATCCATAGAGATATGGGTCCATGGTCTCTTGGGCACAGGTAATGGCATCAACAAACCACTAGAACGAGAGCAAGGCTTGGAGCGAGAGCAAGTCCCGCAGGACTGCACAAACTCCCTGACATCACGAGACAAGGTAGACCACCAAAAGGACCGACTAACCAAGTCTCTGGTACCAAAAATTCCGGGATGACCGGCCAACGCGGAAAAATGAATCTCAGACATTACACTCTTTTTCCACTGGTCCGGACAAACAATTTCCCAACAGGGCAGCGCTCGGGCTTATCCTCCTGACACCCCTCCAGAGCCAGTCTCAAATTGGGCGAGATGGCGGAAAGAACTACACCCTCTTTCAAAATAACAGAAGGATCAGATAACTCAGGAGAGTCCGCCAGGAAACTCCTCGAGAGGGCATCCGCCTTAACATTTTTAGTGCCAGGAAGAAATGAAACCACAAAATTAAAACGTGTGAAAAACAAGGCCCACCTGGCCTGTCTAGGATGAAGTCGCTTGGCAGATTCCAGATAAACTAGATTCTTATGGTCCGTAAGGACCACCACCTGATGTTTGGCTCCCTCCAGCCAATGTCTCCACTCTTCAAAAGCCCACTTCATGGCTAATAACTCCCGATTACCCACGTCATAATTACGTTCAGTGGGAGAAAATTTTCGAGAGAAAAAGGCACAAGGGTTACTTTTAGAGGTCTCTGGATCTCTTTGGGACAAAACGGCACCTGCCCCAATTTCAGAGGCATCAACCTCCACCAGAAATGGTAGAGAAACATCAGGCTGCCGTAGAACAGGAGCAGAAGTGAATCTCTGCTTAAGTTCCTGAAATGCAGAGACTGCCTCAGGAGGCCAATTCACCACATCAGAACCCTTCTTGGTCAAATCAGTTAATGGTTTAACAATAACAGAGAAATTACCAATAAATTTACGATAAAAATTGGCAAAACCCAAGAATCTTTGAAGAGCCTTTAATGAAGTAGGTTTGACCCAATCACAGATGGCCTGAACTTTGACCGGGTCCATTTCAATAACAGATGGGGACAAAATGAATCCCAGAAATGAGATCCTCTGAACGCCAAAAAGACACTTTGATCCCTTCACATACAGAGCATTCTCTCTCAAAATCTGGAACACAGTCCGAACATGTTTTACATGAGAGTCCCAGTCATTGGAAAAAATCAAGATATCATCCAAATAAACAATCAGAAATTTATCCACAAAATCCCTGAAAATGTCATTCATGAAGGACTGGAAGACAGAAGGAGCATTAGTGAGCCCAAAGGGCATCACAAGGTACTCAAAATGCCCTTCAGGGGTATTAAATGCCGTCTTCCATTCATCCCCGTGCTTAATGTGAATAAGGTTATATGCCCCCCTGAGGTCAAGCTTGGTAAACCAAGTAGCGTTTTTCACCCTGGAAAACAGATCAGAGATCAAGGGTAAAGGATATTGATATTTCACAGTAATATTGTTCAAGAGACGATAATCAATACACCGCCTTAATGAACCATCCTTTTTGGCCACAAAGAAAAAACCGGCACCTAAGGGTGAAGAGGATGGTCTGATATGACCCTTCTCCAATGACTCCTTGATATAAGACCGCATAGCGTCATGTTCAGGTACAGACAAGTTAAAAAGGCGACCTTTAGGGAATTTACTACCAGGCACTAATTCAATAGCGCAGTCATAGCTCCTATGGGGAGGTAAGGATGCAGATTTACTTTCGCTAAACACATCAGAAATATCAATCAAAAAGTCAGGAACATCCTGAGCCTGGGGGAGGCAGAAAAAACAGGAGTGTTGGTATTAACACATTGGCAGCCCCAACTGGTAACAGACACAGATTTCCTATCCAAAACAGGATTATGAGACTGTAACCAAGGGAAACCCAGTACGATAATGTCATGCAGATTATACAGAACCAAAAATTTGCAACTCTCCTGATGATCAGGTTCTACCCTCATTATCAACTGAGTAGAGAACTGAGGTTTATTCTCAGTCAAAGGGGTAGAATCGATCCCCAGTAGGGGAATAGACTTCCTTAGGGGTATCAAGGGAAACCCACAACGTTTAGCAAAATCAAAATCCATCAGGTTAATAGCTGCTCCAGAATCAACAAAAGCCTGAGCAGAAAATGAGGACAGAGAGCATATCAGGGTAACAGTTAATAAAAACTTAGTCTGAACACTACCCAAGACAACTGAGCGTGCAAAATGTCTTCCCCGCTTAGGGCAGACTGAAATAGCATGAGAGGCATCACCACAGTAGAAACATAACCCATTGCGCATTCGAAACTCATGACGCTGTGCCCCAGAAACCACTCTATCACACTGCATGGATTCAGAAGCAGGTTCACAAGGCAACATCATTCCACGCATACCTTTCCGCTCACGCAAACGTCTGTCAATTTGAATCGCTAATGACATAGAATCATTGAGACCAGAGGGAACAGGGAATCCCACCATAACATCCTTTACATTATCTGACAGTCCCTTCCGAAAAAGAGCTGCCAAAGCGTCGTCATTCCATTTGGTCAGGACTGCCCACCTACGGAATCTCTGACAGTATAACTCAGCGTCCTCAAGCCCCTGACTTAATGCCAACAAAGTTTTTTCAGCTTGATCAGTGACATTAGGCTCATCGTGCAATAACCCCAAAGCCTGAAAAAATGCATCAACATCACTCAAAACAGGATCCCCAGGTGTCAGGGAAAAAGCCCAATCCTGAGGGTCGCCGTGCAGGAGAGAGATGACAATTTGAACCTGCTGCGCTGCGTTCCCTGAGGACTTAGATTTTAAGGCAAAAAACAATTTACAGTTATTTTTGAAATTCAGAAACTTAGCTCGATCCCCTAAAAACAAATCTGGCATGGGAATCCTAGGTTCCACAACAGGCAACCTAGCAAGATAGGTAGCAATACTCCGAACCTCAGTGGCAAGCTGATCCACACGGCCAGACAACTGTGCAAACTCCATTGAGAGAGAAAAAAAATCCTCCTCAGCACCCGGAGATACAGAGGGAAAAAAAAATGCAACAAACAGAAAAAAAAAAAAAATCTCTGACGACTCTGACAACTTTTTTCTTTCCACAATATTTTTCCCTTCTGTGAGTACCATATAATTTTTAGTTTAGGCCGGTGATACTGTTATGATTTGGTAGCTGAGGAGAGCAGGCAAAAAAGGAAATACACCAGAGCAGTTGGAAACTATGAGATTGCAGTACCCTGACTAACCACCACAACTAGAGGCAGCCGTGGAGCGTTCCTACGTTGGTCCTAGACACCTCGTCACAGCCTGAGAAACTAACTACACCTAAAGATAGAAAGAGGAAAGCTATCTGCCCCGGAGCAGATCCCCAAAGAACATAGAAAGCCCCCAAACATGTAATGGCGGTTAGACAAGAAGAAATACTGACACAGACAGATAATAGTATGAGCAAACGTTGGGGCCCAAACTTACTAAATAGAAAAGGATAGGAAGGGCACTTACTGCAATCTCAAAAAACCCTGAAAAGCACCAACTCTACTAATTTCAAAAACACCTGAGATCACACGACCTCTACCACCTAAATTAGTTCTCTGGTGTAACCAAAAACAAAACAGCAGCCACTGAAAAAACTGGAAAAAGCAAATGTACAAACATCAGTGGCTGAACTGAACTGAGAGGGCAAATGCCCCCAGAGGGACCCTGAAGGCCCCCACAGAAGTGCAGGACAAAATGCAAAAATCAAGCACAAAAACAAAAAGAAGAAAATGTCTTATCTGTTAGCAGGAGATTCAGACACGACACAGCAGGCTACCAAGGAAACAGGAATCAAGGATTGAGACCAGAACAATTGATCACCGACAACCCTGATGGGAAGGCGACTCCCTTAAATAAGACCAGTCAGTAACACCTGATTCCCAATCCTCACAATCTTCACTGGACAGTCCAGTACCGTTTGTAACCACCAGAGGGAGCTTCTGCTCAGAACTCATTTCCAGCCTATTCACAACAGACCTCTGTTCGCGGGTGGTAGTGGGCAGCGAGAAAGCCCAGGATTGGGGACCCTCCCTAAGTAAGGAGATAATAATCCCTACCCGCTGAGTCTCATCACCAGATGATCAGGGTCTAAGAAAAAAAACATAATTTATAAATCTCCCTGAATATGCAAAATTCATCTAATTTGCCAGAAAACGTGTCAGGAAGTTTAACCGAGGGTTCGGGAGAGTGCAAAACAACATCTACAGAGTCACCAGGTAGACTAACAATATGAGAGGTGTTTCCGTGCACGGTCTTAATAGTCTCTGTCAGTTTTTTCTGTAAGTGGATATGAGACGTAACAAGGGACTGATGTTTCACAGAAAAATCCTGCACCATCTGCGTCAAACTGGACACTTGATCCGTCAAGTTATGCAGCGGATCCATGACCAGAGAAAAAAAAGCAAAATCCCGTTTAAATGTATGGTTAGTGATAATGTAGTGAAACCTCCACCAGGGGGAGCTGGTGAGGGAAGAGAGGTTACACACTAAGTGTAACAACACAGAGAAACAGCACAGGTGTCACAGGTAATGAGAGAGTGGTCAGCCGAACCGAGTCAGAAACGATCAGGAGCAGACGTACCGGAAGGAGCAGCGATACACGTAGTCAAAATACCAAGCCGAGGGTCAAAAAGCCAAACATGAGCGCGAGATCCATAAATTTAAGATGGAAGACGTCGTCGGGGAACAAGCCAGGGAATCAAAAGCCAGACAGAGAACGTAGCAGCAGAGACGGATACCAAGAGACGGGGTCAGAGATCAGTCCGGGTCATACACGTGAATACAAGTCTAAGGCAGGAGGATCACCAAGGTACAAGGGTGAGAGGCACTAAACTGGAAGCTTGAGCTATCACTAACACTGGTCAGCAGACTTCGACGGACTGAAATAGCACAGCTAGCTCCAGAACGAGGCCGAGGAAATTAACCCCCGCATGACCAGTCCTGAGAGAGGACAGCAGAAAATCAACTCCGGACTGGACTATGACACACAAAGTTTTTGGTGCAGCTTATTGAGCAAAATTCAGAAGTGGATTTCGCACAAAGGAGAAATATAAGTCGTTCCTTTATATGTGCTATCTTGTTGACTCTTCTAATGTTTATGAATCCAAAAACAAAAAATATGTTTGTGAACCCACCTTAATCTCCGATGCATTGGATGCAGAAACTGTAGGTTATGGCCTAATAATATGGAATTCAATACAAAGTGTTAACGGATAACTGCCAATGAAAAGTACTCAACACTTGCTAATTAGTGATGAGCGAACGTGCTCGGATAATGTCTTATTTGAGCATGCTCAGGTGTTATCCGAGCATCTGGGAGTGCTCATATATTATGTTCAAGTTCCCGTGGCTGCTGTTAGGTAGCCTCAACACATGAAGGGATTGCATTTTTTAGGCAATAGAGTATATAGATATCGCTAAAATAGTGTGATGAGAACAAGAGATGGAAATATATGTCTACTCATTGGGAGGTGAGTGACCGGTTAAGCGAGATCAAACTAGAATACTCTAGTGTATTTTGAGCAGTTGGTCAACTACAGTCACTTGTCCCAATGTTCAATAAATCAGACTCGATATATGGACATAATTGGTACTCAGTTGTTGAACCCTGGATCTAATTATAATATGCACACCACAGTATCTATAACAATCCTAAGGGCGAGTCCCAAAAACCCAGTCGTTACCACAGTCAAGGATTAATTTCACTGTTGACAGTGATCATACGGTGTGTAATTAACTTAAACGGACATGATCAGAAAAACCACAGTGGTGGATTTACAATAATTATTACTAATAAAAGAATTGGAATGGCCTCACCCATTCATGATTGATCACTGATGGGCTGACATCGGGGGCATCTCAGGTGCAGACATCCAAAGAGAGACATCAGATTCTGCCCCTGTGGGGCCCTGTGTTAGCTTCACTAAAAGCAGTACATCTTTTGCTCCCGCCCTGACAAGGGCAGCGTACAGCTAAACTTTGTATTAGTTGGCAGAGGGAAGTCCAGTCACCAGCAAAGTGGAGTATTAGATTATTATTCTTATTATTATTATTCATTTATATAGTGCCATTTATTCCATGGCGCTTTACATGTGAAAAGGGGAAATATAGACAAGTACAATAGACATGTGTAAGACAAGGGACATACAAGTACAGAAGGAGAGAGGAACCTGCCCACGAGGGCTCACAGTCTACAGGGATGGATGAGGATACACTAGGAGAGGGTAGAGCTGGTTGGGCGGTGGATCAGTAGACTGAGGATCATTGCAGGCTGTAGGCTTGTCGGAACAGGTGGGTCTTCAGGTTCTTCTTGAAGGTTTCCATTGTTGGTGAGAGTCTGATGTGTTGCGGCAGAGAGTTCCAGAGTGTGGGGGAAGCACGGAGAAGTCTTGTATGCGGTTGTGGGTTGTGGGAACAAGAGATGGGGGAGTAGAGAAGTAGATCTTGAGAGGATCGAAGGTTGCGTGCGGGTAGGTACCAGGAGACCATGTCACAGATGTATGGAGGAGATAGTTTGTGGATGGCTTTGTATGTCATGGTTAGGGTTTTGAACTGGAGCCTCTGGGCAATAGGAAGCCAGTGAAGGGCCTGGCATAGGGGGGAGGCTGGGGAATAGCGGGGAGACAGGTGGATTAGTCAGGCAGCAGTGTGTAGGATTGACTGGAGCGGTGCCAGAGTGCTAGAGGGGAGGCTGGAGAGTAGGAGGTTGCAGTAGTCGAGGTGAGAGATAAGGGCGTGCACTAGTGTTTTTGTGGTTTCATGGTTGAGGAATGCGCGGATCCGGGAAATATTTTTGAGTTTGAGGCGGCAGGAGGAGGCAAGGGCTTGGATATGTGGTTTGAAAGAGAGGGCAGAGTCGAGGATCACTCCAAGGCACCGAGCATGCGAGACTGGGGAAAGCGAGCAGCCATTGACATTGATGGATAGGTCTGTTTGAGGGTAGAGTGAGATGGGGGAAAGATGATGAATTCTGTTTTGACCATGTTCAGTTTGAGAAAGCAAGCAGCAAAGAAGGCTGAGATAGCAGACAGACATTGCGGGATTTTGGTCAGTAAGGAGGGTGAGGTCAGGTCCAGATAGGTAGATCTGCGTGTCATCGGCATAGAGATGATACTGCAAACCGTGGGATTCTATGAGCTGTCCCAGGCCGAAGGTGTAGATGGAGAAGAGTAGGGGTCCTAGGACTGAGTCTTGAGGAACACTGACAGACAGGGGGCGAGGTGAGGAGGTGATGTGTGAGAGGAAGACACTAAATGTTCGGTCTGTTAGATATGATGAGATCCAGGATAGGGCCAAATCTGTAGCAGAAGGGAATGGTCCATGGTGTCGAATGCAGAAAACAGGCCCAGGAGAAGGAGGACAGAGTAGTGTCGCTTGCTCTTAGCGGTTAGCAGGTCGTTAGTGACTTTAGTTAGGGCAGTTTCAGTTGAGTGATGCAGTCGAAAGCCAGATTGTAACCGGTCAAAGAGGGAACAGGAGGAGAGGTGGGAGGACAATTCAAGATATACAAGCTGTTCCAGTAGTTTTGAGGCATAGGGGAGAAGAGATATTGGGTGATAGTTAGGCACAGAGGAAGGGTCGAGGGAGGGCTTTTTGAGAATGGGTCTGATTAAGGCATGTTTGAAGGATGAGGGAAAGACACCATTTGTAAGTGAAAGGTTGAAGAGGTATGTAAGAGTTGGGATGAAGACTGTAGCAAGGTTAGGGATGAGGTGGGATGGGAGCGGGTCAAGTGCGCAAGTGGTGAGGTGTGATCTTGACAGGAGGGTGGAGAGCTGATCTTCTGTCATAGTGGAGAAGCTGGTTTTGGAAGAACAGGGCTGAGTGGCTAAGAAGGGCATTGGGGGCTGCGGGCAAAGCTATGTCTGATTGTATCTTAAAGAAAGAGGCAAAGTCTTCAGCAGAAATGAGGGGAGAGGGAGGAGGTGCTGTGAGATGGAGTAGAGAATTGAAAGTGTTGAAGAACTGTTTAGGGTTATGAGACAGGGAGGATATGAGAGATACGAAGTAAGTTTGTTTTGCGGCAGAGAGCATGGACTTGAAGCTGACAAGGGACTGCTTGTATGCATTTAAGTGCTCGGTAGAATGGGTTCTCTTCCATCTCCACTCAGCGGCCCTGGAAGCCCATCTCAGTTCTTTGGTCAGGCTGGTCAGCCAGGGCTGCCTGTTGATTGTATGAGTTTTGCTCTGCGTGAGGGGGGCGGCCGAATCAAGTGTGGCTGTTATTGTGGTGTTATAAAAAGTGGCAGCAGCATCTGTGTCATGAAGGGAAACTATGTCTGTAAGAGGGAGAAGGGACTCAGAGAGCGATTGTAAATTGAGGTGTTTGAGATTTCTGCGAGGATGAGTGAGATTGTGGAGTGGGGGATGCGTACTAACAGAGGAGAGGGAAGAGAATAACAGTAGGTTGTTGTCAGACATGAGGAGGGGGAGTAAGTGAGATTAGTGAGGAAACAGAGACTGGTGAAGATAAGGTCCAGCGTGTGACCATCTTTGTGAGTGGCAGCAGAGGACCATTGAGTGAGGCCAAGGGAAGCCGTAAGCGATAGAAGTTTAGTGGCAGCTGGGGTGGAAGCATTAATGGGGATGTTTAAATCACCCATGATGATGGTGGCAATGTCAGCAGAGAGGAAATGGAGTAGCCAGGTGGTGAAGTGGTCGAGAAAGGTGGAGATGGCTAGTTCTGGGGGGCGGTAGATGACAGCCAGTTGGAGGTTGGAGGGGGAATAGATGCAGACGGACTGCACCTCGAATGAGGGAATAGTAGCAGAAGGTGGTAGCGGAATGGGGGTGAAGGAGCAGGTATCAGACAGGAGCAAACCAACTCCTCCACCACATTTGTTGCTGCGGCGAGGGGTGTGAGAGAGATGGAATCCGCCGTAGGACAGCGCAGCTGGAGAGGATGTGTCAGAGGGAGTGAGCCAGGTTTCAGTGATGGCAAGGAAGGAGAGTTTGTTGCTGATAAAGAGGTCATGGATGAACGACAGCTTGTTGCAGACAGAGCGTGCGTTCCATAGTGCTCCAGGTAGGGGGATCGGTGGAGGGGGGTGTGGATGAATAGGTATGAGATTGTCATGGTTGCAAAAACGTGTAGAGGATCGCGACAGGATGTTAGAAATGAGTGTGTGGATGTTTTGAGGAGGGCCAGGATTTGGGGATACGTCGCCAGCGATGAGGAGTAGCAGAAAGAGCATTAGAAAGTGGGAGCAGGATAGGACATGATGTGGCCGTGTGTGTCTTGGGAAAAAGGCTTGTATGTGGAGGAACAGTTCTGAAGAGATGAGATGGCTGGGGAGGATGGAGGGAGAAATGACTACTTCCTTACTAGGTGGGGGGATTACAGGAAATCTGACAAAAGAGAGAAGTATGGGAGTGAAAGTGAAAAGAAACGGAAACATAGTGGTTTCGTATTTTGTTACCTTGCAGCCAAATTCCAGTCAAATTCTAGTCTAATTCACAGTAGTGTAATTAGAAATCTGTAATTTGAAATATGGGATTTGAAATATATGGAGCAGACTGCATCTTGAGCAGACCCCTGCCACTGAATATATGTGCAGCTAAAGACAATCAGGTGTGATTGGAAAGTGGGGTGTGACTGGCCAGGCCAGATGCACAGAATTAGGAAAGGTCATAAAAGGGGGAGGGGTTACACAGACCACTCAGATGTGTGGTGAAGATAAGAATGGAGTACAATAATGTATACAAGAAGATGGGTGAGCAAATTATACCATAAAACAAAGCAATACACATGGGGCATTCAGGAACACAGGAAAGTGGTGGAAAGTTTGCAGTTCATACCTGTGGGAACAGAATAACATCTCGGTCATAAGGTGATGATGACAATACTGTAGGAGTAATGTGTGGCCAAATGCATTCTAGAATTCTAGTCTAATTCACAGTAGTGTAATTAGAAATCTGTAATTTTAAATATGGGATTTGAAATATATGGAGCAATCAAGTGTGATTGGAAAGTGGGGTGTGACTGGCCAGGTCAGATGCACAGAATTAGGAAAGATCATAAAAGGGGGGAGGGGTTACACAGACCACTCAGATGTGTGGTGAAGATAAGAATGAAGTACAATAATGTATACAAGAAGATGGGTGAACAAATTATACCATAAAAAAAAGCAATACACATGGGAATTCAGGAGCACAGGAAAGTGGTGGAAAGTTTGCAGTTCATACCATAAAAAAAGCAATAAACATGGGGCATTCAGGAACACAGGAAAGTGGTGTAAAGTTTGCAGTTCATACCATAAAACAAAGCAATACACATGGGGCATTCAGGAACACTGGAAAGTGGTGGAAAGTTTGCAGTTCATACCTGTGGGAACAGAAGAACATCTCGGTCATAAGGTGATGATGACAATACTGTAGGAGTAATGTGTGGCCAAATGCATTCTGGAATTCTAGTCTAATTCACAGTAGTGTAATTAGAAATCTGTAATTTGAAATATGGGATTAGAAATATATGGAGCAGACTACGTCTTGAGCAGACCCCTGCTAGATAGATAGAGGCAAATTAGGCTATGATATTAAAAACCTTTATCCTTTATTGTAATTTCATAAACCGGGTGCAGGTAACACTCTTCTGCATGCGTCAAGTTCACACCCAACAAATTTAACACATATTGCGGGTTCTATACCTGCTTATGAGATAAAAATAAAAAATCCCTCTCGGGTGACACTTTTTGGAAAGTATGTATTATTGAATGTGTAAAAAAAATGTATCGAGGAGGAGACAGAGTAGCGTTGTTGTGGGCTCGGGAAATCTATTGGATAACAATACTCAATACCTTATATATGTATTTTTTCTACTTTGTTTTGCTGTTGCACAATGTATATATATATATATATATATATATATATATATATATATATATATGTTTTATTTGTATATTATGTGATTTTAGTACAGACACATGTGTTTGTGATAATTGTTTAATTGTAGTCTCATCATGACTAGGTGTATTATACCTTATACCTCCTTCCTTTTTGTATAAATTTTGTCTGTGTATGTATTGTTATTTGCTATGACTAAGGACCCGGAGTCGTCTGAAACAGCGCCAGCAAGATGTTTTTATGAAAGTACAATAAAGGATAAAGGTTTTTAATATCATCATAGCCTAATTTTCCTCTATCTAACACTCCATTTTGCTGGTGTCTGGACTTCCGTTTGCTTGTATAAATGGTTTATTTACCTGGGAGTCGGCTCAGGATCTCTATGTCCGTGCACCGCACCTCACTTACTCCGGAGTGACTTCAATTGGATGAATGTCTGGTGAGCTGAAAAACTTTTTTCTCAGTTTTTTTGTATTTGTATTAGTTGGGCCTGAACTCTCCTACATGTCCCGATGTGTCATCAGGGGACTTGTACACATGGTGCAATAAGAGTCTAAATTACAGTGCAAACAATGAGAGCCACTCCCATCTCCGCTGTCTATGAGCTAAGCAGCAGTAACATAGTAACATAGTTAGCAAGGCCGAAAAAAAGACATTTGTCCATCCAGTTCAGCCTATATTCCGTCAGTATAAATTCCCAGATCTACGTCCTTCTAAAGAACCTAATAACTGTAAGACACAATATTGTTACGCTCCAGGAAGACATCCAGGCCTCTCTTGAACCCCTCGACTGAGTTCGCCATCACCACCTCCTCAGGCAAGGAATTCCAGATTCTCACTGCCCTAACAGTAAAGAATCCTCTTCTATGTTGGTGTAAAAACCTTCTCTCCACCAGATGCAGAGAATCCCCCTTTGTGACCGTCACCTTCCTTGGTATAATCAGATCCTCCGAGAGATATTTGTATAGTCCTCTTATATACTTATACATGGTTATTATACCGCCCCCTCTGTCATCTTTTTTCTAGACTAAATAATCCTAATTTTGCTAATCTCTCTGAGTATTGTAGTTCCCCCATCCCCATTATTAATCTTGTTGTCTCCTTTGTACTCGCTATAGTTCCATTATATCCTTCCTGTGCCCAAAACTGTACACAGTACTCCATGTGCGGTCTAACCAGGGATTTGTACAGAGGCAGTGTATTGCTCTCATCATATGTATCCAGACCTCTTTTAATGCACCCCATGATCCTGTTTGCCTTGGCAGCCGCTGCCTGGCACTGGCTGCTCCAGGTAAGTTTATCATTAACTAGGATTACCAAACCAATGCACTATCAGGATGCAGTGGACCCATGTAGTTAAGATGGCGGCAACACAGGTGCATAAATACCGATGAGGCAACCACTCACAACCTTCCAATCCCAATGGAGGGGGTGGCTGCTTGGCATATTGCTGCACAAAAAAGACTTGTATGTGGTGCTGTTCACACAATGGAAATGCACAGCATCCAGGTTAACAGCCTACTAGTGATGCCCTTCTATTAGATCAGATGGGCTGCACAGCGCTATCCAAATGCATCCCATGTGAACAGACACCACAGTTTACAAGACCAAATGGGCCCAAATGCACCCTGAAAAAAGTGCAAAAAACACACATAAAAATATGTCAGGTATTAGTTAATATTTTGGCCAAAATACGCAAGCTTGTAACCCACGTCAAGGGCCCCCACGCTTACGAGTCCTAATACTAAACAAATGAAGTAAGCATTAGAAGCATGAAACTTAAGCCCCCGTCTCACACAGCGATCTCGCTAGCGAGATCGCTGCTGAGTCACTAGTTTTGTGACGAAGCAGCGATCTCCCCAGCGATATCGCTGTTTGTGACATTCAGCGACGATCAGCCCCCCTGCCGGGTATCGCTGATCGTCGCTGAATGTCCTGGACATTTTTTTGATCGCTGGTCTCCCGCTGACAGGCACGTATCGCTGCGTGTGACAGGCGGGAGACCAGCGATCCGCTGGTAACCAAGGTACACAGCGGGTTTCCAGGCGCGGGGCTGTGCCTAGAAACCGCTGTGTACCTTGGATACCAGCACCCTGATGCAGGGAGCTGGTAACCAAGGTACACAGCGGGTTTCCAGGCACCGCGCAGCGCCTGGAAACCCGACGTGTACCTTGGTTACCAGCTCCCTGCATCAGTGCGCTGGTATCCAACGTACACTGCGGGTAACTAAGCGATGTTACCCGCAGTGTCGCTGTGCTGATCGCTGCCTGAGTTGCCTGTTTGGCAGCTCAGCAGCGATCATGTAGCGACACACCAGCGATCCTGATCGTTGTCGGGATCGCTGGTGTATCGCTATGTGAGACCTGGGCTTAACTGAAGCAATTTACTCACCTAGTGACACATTTAATCCTTCCACCTAATAGGATTACTATTTATACTCCTTAATTATTCAAATTATTCATTGAACGCCTTGTGAATTATCTCACAGAATATCATAGGCGTTCTTGGTTTTGTGCCTCTCAGAGTAGTTTCCATGGTAACTATAACCTCTAGATTGACCTGGATGTCACCACTGGACTTCTGGTGTCATCATGCACCCATCATGTGGTCCACTCCCAAATGGATGTGCGTTCCACCTATAGAAGTGCAATGTGTTTCAATATACCAGCAAAGTCTATGAGATTTCAGAAATCTCATGCGCACACTTTGGTTTTATTTTTCTGACTGATTTGGAAAACTACTATGTTTTATAAAACTGTAGCATGTCACTTCTTTCAGTATTTTTTCTGCGTATTTGCAGCGTTTTTTTCACCCATAGGAAACAATGGGTAAGTGGAAAAACGCAGCAAAAACACAGGTATCAGGTTTTGCTAAAACCTTAACAAAATTGCATCATGATTTTTCTGGGGCACTAAACTTTATCAGCATGCACAAAAAAAAAGAACAAAAACACAGCAAAATCTCAAATACGCATTAAAAAGCGCAGCAAAACCTGTTTTTTTGTAGCAGTTTCGAGCAGGTTTTGCCTGCAGAAAAAAAACAGCAAAAACGCAACGTGTGAACATATCCTAGAGTTTACTTTACTTGAAACTAAATAGAACTTTTTCGGAATTCAAGAGCCAAATTATAATGGTGCCTGTGATGTCAATCATGACTAAAGATATGCACAAAGTAAAAGTATATTTTCAGTGCCGTTAAATGATGTTGAATGAAGATGTTGAATTAAAAGCAGAAATGTGATAAATCATCCGTACAAAGACCGGGCTGGTTTGTAAGTCATTTCATGCAAAGTTATAATATTCAATAAATACGGTTGTAATAGAAGGCATAATCTGCATTGCAGGGACTCCAGATTAATGGCTTGCCTGTTGATAGCTTTTTTTGTCATTGCAAATGGAAGGCAGGTTTTCAGGTCGTCTAAAAAACAATATCCATTATTAACCCGTGCTCAAAGTATTGAGAATAAAGTGTGAAAAGGAAATATACACTGAATATCTTATATATTCTCATAGAATGATTCATGATAGTAGGCCTGCAGTGTAATGCTTCAAAAAATGGGTTCTCAAATATTTTATTATAACTAATTCAACCAAAAGAATTGTTTAAATACAATTCAGCGATACAGAATGATAGGATCTGGAGGGCCATCGATCATAATTTTGAAGGCATGGGTTACATGAGCCAGACAGGATTCACTGTTGTCTGTTATCTATTACCCAAGTGCCAGAAATAATGACACTGCCTTTATTAGGCTATGTGCACACGTTGCGGTTTCTTAGCGGTTTTGCCGCGGTTTTTCGCGGCGGAAACACCGCGAAACCGCGGCAAAACTGCTTACACAATAGAACTCATTAAGGCCTATGAGATTCCTCAATGCTGTGCACATGCTGCGGGTTTTTCCGCGGCGGAATCGCATCGTGGGAGAATCCGCAGCATGCTCATTCTTTTTTGCGGAACCGCGGCGATTCCGCCGCCATAGGAATGCATTGAACCAATTACTTTCCGCTTGTGGCTGTGCCCACCATGCGGAAAGTAAGCGGTTCATGTGCGGATGGTACCCGGGGTCTGGAGGAGAGGAGACTCTCCTCCAAGCCCTGGGTACCATATCCATGTAAAAACAATAATTAAAATAAAAAATAATGATATTCTCACCTTCCGGCGTCCCACGCAGCTTTCCCGCCTCTCAGCGACGCTCCCGCCAATCGCGTTCCCAGGAGTCCTTTGCGAGATCACCCAGATGACGTAGCGGTCTCGCGTGATGCTACGTCATCGGGGTGATTGTCGCAAAGGACTTCTGGGAACGGAACTTGCCGGGAGCGTCGCTGAGAGGCGGGAAAGTTGCAGGGGCCGCCGGAAGGTGAGAATATCATTATTTATTATTTTTTTATTATTTTTACATTAGATCTTTTTACTATTGATGCGACATAGGCGGCATCAATAGTAAAAAGTTGGTCACACGAGTCAAACACTTGTTTGACTCGTGTGACCAACCTGTCAGATCGCTTGTAAAACGCTAGCATTCTGCAAGCTAATTCCGCTTGCAAAACGCTAGTGTTTAGCGGGAATACGCATACCTATAATATGCGGATTTCTCGCGGCAGGGAGGTGCGGAATTGCCGTGGAAATTTCCATGGCAATTCCGCAACGTGTGCACATAGCCTTAGAGTACAGTAGTGTTTCTCAGCCATGTTGCCAGTGGTCAGTCTCATTCGCGTAGTCCTTGAAACTCATAAAACTGCATCATAAAAAAATGCCTGTGTTGCCCACAGCATCCAATCACAGTGCAGCTTTTATTTTGCATTCTACTTTTGAAAAATGAAAGCTGCAATGTCATTGGTTGCTATGGGAAACAAAGACCCTTTTTACTGTTACACAGTTTTAGCATGAGGCCTAGTAGAAAAACTGTCTTTGATGCCAATAGTAAATACTCACAACACAGCTTTCTCTTCCTATTTGGCTTTTGAAAAGTGAAAGCGGTCCTATAATTGGTTACTGTGGGCAACAAAGGCTCATTTTTTAAATTGTTTTCATAAATCTGCACCATTTTGTAAATGTGCTTAGATCATAGTATCATAGAATGGTAGAGTTGGAAGGGACCTCCGGGGTCATTGTGTCCAACCCCCTGCTCAATGCAGGAATCACTAAACCATCTCAGACAGATGTCTGTCCAGCCTCTGTTTGAAGACTTCCATTGAAGGAGAACTCACCACCTCTTGTGGCAGCCTGTTCCACTCATTGATCATACTCACTGTCAAAAAGATTTTTTCTCTTATCTAATCTGTATCTTCTCCCCTTCAGTTTCATTCCATTGCTTCTCATGTTTCTCATGGGCAAATGAGAATAAAGATGATCCCGCTACACTGTGACAGCCCTTCAGATATTTGTAGACAGCTATTAAGTCTCCTCTCAGTCTTCTTTTTTGCAAGCTAAACATTTCCAGATAGACAAATGTGTCTTCCTTGTTTTCGTTGCTAAAGGAAATATGGCACCTCATTCATGCTGCCCGAACTGAAGGCAGCATGAATCAGAACCTGGCTTTTGACATGAAACTATCTTCCACAACTTTACCTTTGTATTTTGGTTGTTCCTCACCCAGTTTAAAACTTCATACACTGCTGTTTCTGTTTCAGGTAATAACTCTGTTTCCACCAACATGTGAAAATGATGATCTTTATCACCTGTTTGATATAGCTGGGGATCCATTTGACTATAATCCTACAAAATCCCTGACTTTGTGCAAGTGTACCTACAGTCATGGCCAAAAGTTTTGAGAATGACACAAATATTAATTTTTACAAAGTCTACTGCTTCACTTTTTCTAATGACAATTTGCATATACTCCAGAATGTTATAAAGAGTGATCAGCTTAACAGCAATTACTTGCAAAGTCAATATTTGGCTAGAAAATTAACTTTATCCCCCAAAACACATTTCAACATCATTGCAGCCCTGCCTTAAAAGGACCAGCTAACCTCTTTTCAGTGATTGCTCCATTAACACAGGTGTGGGTGTTGATTAGGACATGGCTGGAGATCAATCTGTCATGATTAAGTAAGAATGACACCACTGGACACTTTAAAAGGAGGCTGGTGCTTGGCATCATTGTTTCTCTTCTGTTAACCATGGTTATCTCTAAAGAAACACGTGCAGTCATCATTGCAATGCACAAAAATGGCCTAACAGGGAAGAGTATCGCAGCTAGGAAGATTGCACCTCAGTCAACAATCTATCGCATCATCAAGAACTTCAAGGAGAGAGGTTCAATTGTTGCCAAAAAGGCTCCAGGGCGCCCAAGAAAGACCAGCAAGCGCCAGGACCATCTCTTAAAAGTGTTTCAGCTGTGGGATCGGGCTACCAGCAGTGCAGAGCTTGCTCAGGAATGGCAGCAGGCAGGTGTGAGTGCATCTGCACGCACTGTGAGGCGGAGACTCTTGGAGCAAGGCCTGGTCTCAAGGAGGGCAGCAAAGAAGCCACTTCTCTCCAGAAAAAACATCATGGACAGACTGATATTCTGCAAAAGGTACAGGCAGTGGACTGCTGAGGACTGGGGTAAAGTTATTTTCTCTGATGAATCCCCTTTTCGATTGTTTGGGACATCAGGAAAACGCCTCATTCGGAGAAGACAAGGTGAGCGCTACCACCAGTCTTGTCTCATGCCAACTGTTAAGCATCCTGAAACCATTCATGTGTGGGGTTGCTTCTCAGCCAAGGGAATCGGCTCTCTCACAGTCTTGCCTAAAAACACAGCCATGAATAAAGAATGGTACCAGAATGTCCTCCAAGAGCAACTTCTCCCAACCCTCCAAGAGCAGTTTGGTGATCAACAATGCCTTTTCCAGCATGATGGAGCACCTTGCCATAAAGCAAAGGTGATAACTAAATGGCTCAGGGAACAAAACAGAGATTTTGGGTCCATGGCCTGGAAACTCCCCAGATCTTAATCCCATTGAGAACTTGTGGTCAATCATCAAGAGACGAGTGGACAAACAAAAACCTAAAAATTCTGACAAAATGAAAGCATAGATTGTGCAAGAATGGACTGCTATCAGTCAGGATTTGCTCCAGAAGTTGATTGAGAGCATGCCAGGGAGAATTGCAGAGGTCCTGAAGAAGAAGGGTCAACACTGCAAATATTGACTTGCTGCATTAACTCATTCTAACTGTCAATATAAGCTTTTGTTACTCATATGTTTGCAATTATATTTCTATCTGTGATAAAAACATCTGTCAAACACACATAAAAACCAGAGGGCAGCAGATCATGTGAAAATATAATATTTGTGTCATTCTCAAAACTTTTGGCCATGACTGTACAAGAAGTAATGCCATAGTGAAGACGAGGGGCAATCACACCAAATATTGATTTGATTCAGATTTCTCTTTTCTTCATTCACTTTGCATTGTGCAAGTAGAAAAAAATAAAGTACACTCTGATTTTTAGAGTATTTTTTACTTTACAGCAGGTTCCACACCTTCCTAAAATTGTTGCAAACTACGGTATATGTGATTTTTTCTAACAATAGATACAAACACTATAAAGTAGTCACAGATGTAAATGTGTAACCTATAACACAATGTTTTAGCATCTATGCCTTAGCAATAGGGGTTCCAGAAGTGGCAATCACAACTGACTGTGATGTCCCCGGCTATCCACTGCATCAGAGCTCTATGTAGCTCTATATACATCAGAGCTCTATGTAGATATAGGAAAGGAACAGTAGGGCACAATGTTAATTGTACAATAAAGCGATCAAAGATAGCTATGTCTCTGACTCTTCATTTCTGCAGAATATATTCATTGTATGTTAGCATGTGAGGATTAGAAGTTGTGCTAGAAAAAGCTGTTGTGTTTGCTACAAAATTTAGAATTAAGGCTATGTGCACACGTTGCGGAATTGCCATGGAAATTTCCGCGGCAATTCCGCACCTCCCTGCCGCGGGAAATCCGCATATTATAGGTATGCGTATTCCCGTTAAACACTAGCGTTTTGCAAGCGGAATTAGCTTGCAGAATGCTAGCGTTTTACAAGCGATCTGACAGGTTGGTCACACGAGTCAAACAAGTGTTTGACTCGTGTGACCAACTTTTTACTATTGATGCCGCCTATGTCGCATCAATAGTAAAAAGATCTAATGTAAAAATAATAAAAAAATAATAAATAATGATATTCTCACCTTCTGGCGGCCTCCGCAGCTTTCCCGCCTCTCAGCGACGCTCCCGGCAAGTTCCGTTCCCAGGAGTCCTTTGCGACAATCATCCCGATGACGTAGCATCACGCGAGACCGCTACGTCATCTGGGTGATCTCGCAAAGGACTCCTGGGAACGCGATTGGCGGGAGCGTCGCTGAGAGGCGGGAAAGCTGCGTGGGACGCCGGAAGTGAGAATATCATTATTTATTATTTTAATTATTGTTTTTACATGGATATGGTACCCAGGGCTTGGAGGAGAGTCTCCTCTCCTCCAGGCCTGGGTACCATCCGCACATGAACCGCTTACTTTCCGCATGGTGGGCACAGCCACATGCGGAAAGTAATTGGTTCAATGCATTCCTATGGCGGCGGAATCGCCGCGGTCCCGCAAAAAAGAATGAGTATGCTGCGGATTCTCCCGCGATGCGATTCCGCCACGGAAAAACCCGTAGCATGTGCACAGCATTGCGGAATCTCATACGCCTTAATGAGTTGTATTGTGTAAGCGGTTTTGCCGCGGTTTCGCGGTGTTTCCGCAACGCGAAAAAACGCTAAGAAACCGCAACGTGTGCACATAGCCTAAATGTCATGTTATATGCAGCATGTACCACTATCTATGATAAGTAAATAATGATGAGCGAGTATGCTTGTTGCTCAGGTTTTCCCGAGCACGCTCGGGTGGTCTCCGAGTATTTGGAAGTGCTCAGAGATTTAGTTTATGTCTCCGTAGCTGCATGATTTGCGACTGCTAGACAGCCTGAATAAATGTGGGGATTCCCTAACCAACAGGCATTCCTCACATGTATTTAGGCTGTCTAGTAGCTGCAAATCATGCGACAGAAACTAAATATCCGAGCACTTCCAAATACTCAGAGACCCCTTTAGCATACTCGGAAAAACCCGAGCAATGAGCAAACTTGCTCATCACTATTAGTAAATTATTTAATATTCACACTTTTATGAAACCAAGTGCTCCTAACTTACATGGCATTTCCATTGTCGGCAATGGAATATTTTCTATTCATCCTTTTACATTATTTTACAGTATACAGTATGACAAACTGATTGTAAAGTATTCAACACCTTCAATTGTTATTTTATATTTTAACAAAAAAAGCAGAAGAAAAACAACATTTGTACAATTTATATAACGTTATTAAAAAAAGTAATTACTTGCCTATAGTGTATACAATATATGCACATAAGAAACATTTAGTGTCTGAATTATCCAAAATATACAAAACAATTACAAAAAATACAATATCTATGAGTCAAAACCCCAAGATGATTTTTTTTTTAAATGTACAAAAAAATATTGTGTATAATCAAGAGCACTTATCCAAGAGGATTATCAACCACTTTCAGTTATTAGAAATAGATCCAAATACCTCACAGACCCTGATGCGACATTGTCACCGGCACGTGTCCACATTTTTACACGGATGTGTCTTTTCTGTTTCTGAAAATATTTTTTGAAAAATGTGAACATTTGTTTTTTTATATATTTTTAGGGAGGTATAACACATACTTATATAAAACTATACATTTTACAATGCAAAATGGTGCTTTTATTTCCAGCTGAGTAACGTAGTGTTACTTGAATTGGCCGAGTTCTCGAAAGCAAGAGATGTTTATTGCACAGCTCTTTTTTAAAGCGAGCAGATTAGGGGCAGGAGTTGTGTTAATGAGACAACTCCTTTAATGGGAAAGTATATATGAAATGGATTAGTTAGCTATGATACATTTTAAGACAGACAATTAAGATGTTAAATATTAGTATTGACTTGCAGGTTACAGACGATTAAGTAAAACCTTTGATGCTTGAGATTAACTGACAGTACACAAGCCTTAATCCTTTGTATTGCAGAGGGATGATACAATGTCGGTTCCTTAAATTAATTACCTGCATGATGAGATGCAGAAAATAAAGCCACACCTCTGGTTTTCTTCCGTAATGAATGGTGTTACATGAATATTTGTGTAGTAAGTGTACGTTCCGTATATCTAACATGTTCATATAGTATGATAACAAATTTTCTAAACATCACTATGCAAATTGCCTCTTCAGAGAAAAAGAGGACTTGAACTCTATAGCGCCACCTGTTGGAAGACATCACTAAGAACATATGAAAGATAATGGTACAGTATGCAAGTCAAGCTGTGCCAAAAGTGGCTTCTAACCTGGAGGGATAATGGGGGGCTGCTGCGTTGGTCTTATCCATTGTCTTCAGCAGTATTTGTATGTCTGTATTATTATTATTTATAAAGCACCACTAATTCCATGGTGCTGTACATGAGAAGGGGATTACATCAAAATACAAATGGCACTTACAGTAAACAAACCAACAATGACAGACTGGTACAGAGGGAAGAGGACCCTGCCCTTGCGGGCTTACATTCTACAGGATTATGGGAAAGGAGACAGAAGGTTGGGGGTTGTAGTAGCTCCAATGGTGTTGAGTTGGCTGCTTGGTCATTGCAGGCTGTGAGCTTTCCTGAAGAGGTGGGTTTTCAGGTTCCGTCTGAAGGATCCAAATGTGGTGGGTCGTGTTGGGGCACAGAATTCCAGAGGATGGGGGATATTCGGGAGAAGTCTTAGAGGCGATTTGGTGAGGAGCAAATAAGGATGGAGGAGAGAAGGAGGTCTTGGGAGGATCAGAGATTACATGAGGGAAAATATTGAGAGATTAGTTCCGAAATATACGGAGGAGAAAGGTTATGAATGGCTTTGTAGGTCAGTGTTAGTAGTTTAACCTGGATACGCAGGGAAATTGGGAGCCAGTGAGGGGATTTGCAAAGAGGGGAAGCAGGAGTGTAGCGAGGAGAGAGATTAATTAGTCGGGCAGCAGAGTTAAGGACGGACTGGAGGGGTGCGAGAGTGTTAGTAGAAGGTAAGCCACAGAGGAGGATGTTGCAGTAATCAAGGCGGGAGATTATTAGGGCATGCACAAGCATTTTGGTAGAGTGAGGGGTTGAGGAAAGGATGGATTCTGGAAATATTTTTGAGCTGGAGGTGACAGGAGGTGGCGAGAGATTGGATGTGTGGTTTGAAGGACAGGGCCGAGTCAAGGGTTACTCCGAGGCAGCGGATTACCCAGACAAGTGAAAGTGTAAATTAATTTATTGTGATAGAAAGATCAGGCAGGGAAGGTATGCAAGATGGAGGAAAGATAATTAGTAATTAGTTCAGATTTATCCACATTGAGTTTGAGGAAGTGAGAGGAGAAGAAGGAGGATATGGCTGATAGACTCTGTGGGATTCTTGAGAGGAGAGAGGTGATATATAGGCCAGAGAGGTAGATCTAGTGTCATCAGCATATAGATGGTACTGGAAGCCATAAGACTTTATGAATTGTCCCAGGCCAAGGGCTTAGATTGAGAGAGAAGGGGTCCTAGGACAGAGCTTTGAGGGACACAAACAGAGAGGGCAAGGTGAGGAGGTAGTGTGGGAGTAGGAAACGCTAAATGTGCGGTTGGTAAGGTATGAGGAGATCCAGGATAGGGCAAGGTCTTTGACACCAAAGGAAGAGAGGATCTGTTGTAGGAGGCAGTGGTCAACTGTGTTGAAGGCAGAGGACAGGTCTAGAAGGAGGAGTATAGAGAATTGTTTGTTAGCTTTGGCTGTAATTCGTTCGTAATTTTAGTCAGGGCAGTCTCAGTGGAATGGTGGGGACCGAAGCCAGATTGTAGTTTGTCGTGGAGCGAGTTAGATGTAAAGTGAGAGGAAATTTCAGTGTGGACGTGCTGCTCAAGGAATTTGGAAGCAAATGGGAGCAAAGATATGGGGCGATAGCTGGACATAGCGCTCGGGTCAAGGGATGGCTTTTTGAGGATAGGTGCGATTCCGTCATGTTTTAAAGCAGAGGGGAAGGTACCAGAAGTTAGTGATAGGTTGAAGAGATGGGTTAGGGATGGGATAAGTGTAGTGGGGAGGTTGGGGAGGAGGTGGGTTAGGATAGGGACAAGTGCACAAGTGGTGAGGTGTGATTTGGAGAGAAGATGAGCAAGCTCTCCTTCAGTGATTTTGGAGAGGGAAGTTATGGGGTTAGGGCATTGGTCAGGCATACAAAGGGGTTGTGGTGGTTGGACAGCAAAAACTTGCATTGTTTGGTCTATCTTATTTTTGAAGTGCATGGCAAAGTCCTCGGCAGAGATTAGCGAAGTCGGAGGGGTCAGTGGTGGGCGGAGGAGGGAGTTAAAAGTGTTGAACAACTGTTTGGGGTTGTGGGATAAGAAAGATACAAGGGATGTAAAGTAGGTCTGTTTAGCAGAGGTGAGAGCTGATTTGAATGCGAGTGTTGCTTGTTTGAGTGCAGTGAAATCATGTTGCGAATGCGTTTTCTTCCAGCGCCGTTCTGCAATTCTGGATACTTGCCTAAGCTTTTTAGTGATGTATGAAAGTCTATATGAAAGCAAGATTATTAATGTTTTTTTTTAATGTACTGGATATACAGATATACAATAGTTAGCTCAATATGAATGTAGTCTACAAGTTTAGATTTTTTTTTGAGACTTATGTTTTGTGTTTCGAGGCCCAAAAATAGATACATTTTAAAGGGGCTATCTGGGACTTGTTTTTTATTCTATGGACTAAACACTTACTGTCAGGTTGTTGCTAACTACCTGTCTGTTCTGTTTCGTGAAAATTTCTCCTGGATGAGGGTGTGATTAGTCTGCTTTCTTTGACCTTATGTCGACAGAGTAGCTCTTTCTCTTCTGCTCTGCTCTGCTAACAGGTTTTACTGCAGACGACATGCTGATTTTGTTGCACAGCTTCTGAATCCACACCTTTGCAGTAGAAAGTTTCACAGAGCAGGCTTCATGGGATAACAAGCTTTTACTTCTTACAACATGAGGTAAAAGGAAAATGCACAGTCATTTCAGCATTGCATCAGGAAACAGGAACAAAACGAAAGTGAAACTACAAGTGAGACTATTTCTTATACAATACATTAAACAGAAGGAAACATTACACAACATCGCCATCTATTGTCAGGTCAGCATAAAGTCCTCCTCTTACTTATAATAAGTCCGAATCTGTTGCATATGCCAACACTCTTTCTCAACAATAAGGACTTATTCAATCAAACCCAATTTTTTTATTAGTCTCTGATGTTTATCAGCATTCAACGCCTCGTGAAAATGTCTGCTGTCATTTCTTCAGTAGGGCAATACTCCAACTTCAAGACTCCTTGATCCTGATGATCTCTCAAGAAATGATATTTCACATCAATATGCTTGGTTCTTGGATTGACTCTTTCCATCTGAGCAAGAACAAGACATCCTTGATTGTCCTCTTTTAGTTTTTTTGGTTCCAACTGTGGTTGTCCTAGGTCTGTCAACAATTGTCTTAACCACAGTACTTCTTGACTCGCATGTGCTGCTGCAACATATTCTGCTTCTGTTGAAGACAGTGTCACAATTGACTGTTTCTTACTTGTCCAACTTATTGGTCCACCTGAGAGAAAAAAATATGTCCACTGTTAGATCTTCTGTCTGTTGGATCTCCAGCCCAATCTGCATCAACCTATCCTGTTAAAATGCAATTATCACCTGTGGGTAATTTCAGCTTAACATTGCTAGTTCCTTTCAAATAACGTATTACTCTCTTCACGGCATTCCAATCAGCTTTATTTGGTTTTGATACCTTTCTACTCAGAGGATTCCTACTGCTGCTGTGATGTCTGGTCTTGTAACAGTCGCTAGATATAGTAGTTTTCCTATTGCTGTTCTGTATTCTTCATTGTTTGGTAGCATATTCTTTTCACTGTTCATCTCTTTGAGATAATTAGTTTTCATTGGAGACTTTACTGTTTTTGCATCCTTTAGTCCAAATTTTTCTGTTATGTCTTGAATCATGTGATTTTGATTCAGTTGGAAACTTCCATCTTCTTCTCTTTCTATCTGTATTCCTAGGTACTGTTTTACATTTCCTAAGTCTTTGATTTCAAAATGTTGTTTCAGGATTTTTAAAACGTTTTCTTTATCACATTCTTGTTTAAAACAAATCAAAATGCCGTCTACATAGATGAGTACATAAATCAATCTATTACTCAGCCTTTTTGTGTACAAGCATGGTTCAGCTTTGCTTCTTTGAAATTTTTCATTCGTTAGTACTTCCGTGATTTTGTCATTCCACGCTTTAGCTGCTTGCTTTAAACCGTAAATGCTTTTCTGTAGTTTACAAACTTTGGATTTCTTTCATCTTTGAATCCTGGAGGTTGTTCCATGTAAATGTCTTCTGTTAAATCTCCATTCCAAAAAGCTGTCTTTACATCCAGATGTCTTAGTTCCTTAGTTCCATCTGTTCCACTGCTGCAACTGTAAGTAAAGTTCTTATTGTAGTGTGTTTGACAACTGGAGCAAATGTTTCATCATAGTCTTCTCCATATTTTTGAGAATACCCTTTAGCTACGAGTTTTGCTCGATATCTTTCAGGTGTGCCATCTGTTTGGTATTTTACTTTAAAAATCTATTTACATCCTATGGCTTTTCTTCCTTCTGGCAAATCTGTTAGTGTCCATGTATTTGAATCATACATGGATTTAATTTCTGTTTCTGTTTCTTCTATCCATTTATTAGCTTCTTCTTCAGAAAGTTTAGATATGTCTTCCCAAGAGGTAGGCGCATGGATTTTTCTTATACTTGTTTTGTATGAGAGACGTTTGGTGGTTTTCCTTTGTTCTCTCTTATTGAATGTCTTGGTTCTGTGTCTGTTTGTAGTTGTGATTCTTCACTTTCAGTATTTTGTTCTTCATTAATTTCTATTTCTTTCTCATCAGATATTTCTTCAGTTTTGTCACTATTGTTTTTCTCACTTTTTGTTTCAACTGAAATCATAATGTCTTCATTTAAATCTTCAATGAATGTCACACTGTTACTCACTGTAACTCTGTCTGTTTTGGGATCTAAGATTCTATATCCTTTGCAGTTTTCACTATATCCAATGAATATTCCTTTACATGGATCTGTTTTGAAGTTTGGAACGTTTTTCTGTTGGAATAATATAAAAACTTTACATCCAAAAACTTTTAAATGATTGACACTTGGTTTCATACCTTGCCACAGTTCATATGGAGTTTTGTTCAGTTTTCTGGAAAAAAAGTCGGTTCTGTAGATATGTAGCTGTCGTTGCTGCTTCACCCCAATATTTCTTTGGTTGTTTAGAATCTGTCAGCATACATCTCATCATCTCTGTTAGAGTTCTGTTTTTCCTTTCTGCTACTCCATTTTGTTCAGGTGTGTATGGAACAGTTTTCTGATGTTCTATTCCATTTTGTCTTAAGTAGTCTTCTATTCTAAATATATCACAGTAGTGTAAATGGATCAGAAAGAGATCAATTTAACTAGAATCACCGTATCTCCTCTTATATTATAAAAACAACCTTTATTATAGCCGTTAAAAAATAGAACAATACTAAGCCAAATGGCAAAAAACATCATACAGTAAATAAGTGAAAAAACACCAGAGAGTCGTGCTTATCCCTACAATGGCCTGTATTACCCTACCTACCAGCGGAGGTTGGCACCCTAGAACCTGCGCAGGGGCGCCCCGCTCCTCGACGGCTCACCCTGCTCACCCTATAGGGCCCTAAGGTGACAGGGCGTGAGGATAGAAATGAAAATGGTAGGTGAGAAAGATAAAGAGTAATAATGTTTATGTCTTCATGAAGTGCGGGCTGAATTGAATAAGATGATTCTTATACACCACAACTATATAGTCAGATCTTAGGAATAAAACGAAGACAGTATGTCTAGATCTCAAGTAACAAAGGCCACAGAAAAAAAACAAAAATTGACAAAAAACAATTAAACCCACCCAAAACAAGTGTTGATTAATAAAATAACATACATCTGTATATTGATCCTATATAGATAGCTAAGTATCTTATTAAAGAGTGGTATAGTTTTGTTTGAATCATTCATATAGATATACCAAATAAATGGAGCTTAATATGAAAAGACCTGGGAACTCGAATCAATATGAAGCACAAAACTAAATCTTATGCCAAACAGATATAAAACAAGTGTGCTAACAGATCTTATCATCAGATGAAGATATTGATAAATCTCTGAATGATCAAAATGTCGTTTCTATTATTAGGTATTTAATAAACATAACTTACAAAGATATTAATAAAAAAAAAATCTCCCTTATAGAGAAATGTATATCTACAGAGGTTCCATAATTAGGCTCCAAATGAATTAATGACTAGAATAGCAAATAACCACTCAGCAGTTAAATAGGATATATAGCTAAAGCAGAGATTTTATCAGATATCATGACTGTGTTCCCGTTTAGATGTTAACTATCAGTCATGCAGCCACTCAGCAATTGCGTGGGATATAACTCCAAATCATGTGTAACTCGACGCGTTTCTCCTCTTCGGAGGTTCATCAGGAGTAAGATAACATTTAGGAGTACTTAGCTTAGATCACTGATGATACAGCCAGATAGTCAGGGACGATCCCCTCAGACATCATACCAAAAAGAGGGGGATTTTATTTCATTAAAAGACTTTTTTCTGGCTGTGTTTTTTTTTTTAAATTTTCAAACTATGATTAATAATGGATCGGTGTCTTATTGACGCCTCTCCATTATTAACTAGGCTTATTGTCACCGATCAATCAAAGGTGACATTAACCCCTTATTACCCCGTTTGCCACCGCTACAGGGCAAGTGGGAAGAGCTGGGTAAAGTGCCACAATTGGTGCATCTTTGGATGTGCCATTTGTGGGGCTGCTGCAGCCTGGTATTTTTAGGCTGTTGAGGGCCAAAATCCATGGGCCTTGACAATCTTTTAATACCAGGCCGCAGCAGTCTGCATTTTACTTGGCTGGTTAACAAAAATAGGGGGATCCCCACGCCATTTTTTTTCGATGGGACCCCTATTTTTGTTAACCAGCCAAGCTAAGCAGACTGCTGTGGCCTGGTATTATCAGGCTTGCAAGGTCCATGGATATTGGATCCTTACCAGCCTGAAAAACCAGGCCTCAGCAGTCTGCTTCATCTGGCTGGTTAACAAAAATAGGGGGGACCCACGCCATTTTTTTTCGAAGGGATCCCCTATTTTTGTTAACCAGCCAAGATAAGCAGACTGCTGTGGCCTGGTATTATCAGGCTTGCAAGGTCCATGGATATTGGCTCCTTAACAGCCTGAAAAACCAGGCCTCAGTAGTCTGCTTTATCAGGCTGGTTAACAAAAATAGGGGGGACCCCATGCCATTTTTTTTCAGAGGGGATCCCCTACTTTTGTTAATCAGTTCAATTCAGGTCAGCTGGGATTCCCTCTGATGCTGTGGGTGTCCCTGGCTGACCTGAAGTGAAAGTTGGAAGCAATCAATTATGATAACCACTTCCTCTCCTGTCAGCCAGGAGAGGAGATGATTCAGTCTGGGGTTTACTGTGAGACTGTCAGCATTAGCTGTGGTCTCTGCAGTAAACATTAACCCTTTCAGAAGGATTACATCGGGGACCTGACTGAACATCGGATAGGTAAGAATAATGTTGCTTTATTATTTTATTTTTATTACAGGTGAACAAGGGCTTCGCAAGGAATGGCAGTAAAATAAAATCTGGTCAAAAACTGTGTTTATTTCATTAAAATGATTTTTAATTAAAGTGTGTGTGTTTTATTTTTATTTCATACAATAGGATTAATAATTGATAGTTGTCTAATTGACAGCTCTCAATTATTAACCTGGCTTAAACTCACCTTTCAATAGCAAGGTGGCTTTAACCCCTTATTAACCCATTCGCCACCGCTACAGGGCAATGGGAATAGACGGGCAAAGTGCCAGAAAGGGCGAATCTAATTATAGATTTGCCTTTTCTGGGGTATCTGGGCGGATGTTAGTACCGGGGGGGGCAAAAATAATGGTCCCTCTCTGGGCTATTATTATCTGCCCCCACTCGCTGGCTTTGGCTGTCTGGTTGAGAAAATAGGGCGGGAGCCCACGCATTTTTTTTCAACAATTTACACCTCATATATATATATATATATATATATATATATATATATCACATGTCATATGAATTTGTGACACATTATTATATATATATTTAATATTTATAGTTCATACACTTCTACATAGTATAATAGCCGCTAATTCAATTGCCGTCTTTTGTGAAAATACAGAACCCGACATGAAATGACACATGGTTTACATAGAGTTAACCATGTCATTTCATGTTGTTTGATATATTGTTTTCACTAACAATTACATGAGTGTATGTGTGCAAAATCTGACACATGTAGGGTTAATTAAAGGTGTAAATTCGTAGCAAAAAAATGTGTTTTTTTTTTTAATCTTGTCCAAACTTGTTTGAACAATTTAGCATGTCTGATACCTTCTGCGGTTATTTTGCTTCCATGCAAGATAAATGGCTTCTTTCTTATCTAAATCAAGATCAGTAAAGAAATTCTTGTCACTTGTCATATGACTCGTTGCTCTTGAATCAATAAACCAACCAAGTGATGATTTCTTGTCTGTTATTTTGAATGTGCCATTCCAATTATTCTCACACGAATCGGAAATTGTGTTTTTTACTTTCTGTGTATGCTTTTTATGTTGTAATTTTTGTTCTGCTTTCGATATGGTAAAGTCTTTCTTTAAATTACCTTTTTTCTTACATCTGAAGCATTCTCTTGTCTCTTTATATAGGGTTTTTTAAATTCTGTAGCTTTAAGAGTGTTTTCACTGTCTTTTTCAGTAGAAGAATCATTGCTTTGTTCTTTTCTTCTCTGATATTCATCTATGAGTCTTGTTTTCACAAATTCTAAGGTAATGTATGTTTCAGGTCTTGTCTCTAGTGCATTTATTAAAGCAGTATATGAATCTGGTAAACTGCACAACAATATAGCTGCTATATGACTTTCCTTAATATCTTCACCAATAGATCTTAGCTGTGATATCACTTCCATCATTGAGAATATATGCTTCTGCATGTCACTGTCTGCACTTAGTCTCATACTGTAAAGCTTTCTTAAGAAAAATAACTTGTGATTTAAGCTGGGTCTCTCATATAGCTTTCTTAATGCTTCCCACACTCCTTTCGCTGTTTCTTCATTTCTTATATGTATTAATTGAGCATCATCCACTAATAAGCTAATGGTGGCTCTCGCTTGTCTATTTCTCTTATCCCATGTCTGATTATCCTGAGCAGGTCTATCTGTAGTGATTACTTCCCATAAATCATATTTAGACAATAACATCTCTACTTTGAATTTCCATAGCTGATAGTTCTCATCATTCAGTTTAGCTACTGTGAGTTTTAGCTCTGTGCTACTTGTCATTTTTAACTTATCTTACTTGTTTGGAGAGACTTGCACTGAAGAATTCTTCTGCATTCACCAGGGTCTTGCTGAGAGTTCCAGTGTCCTGGGTATCTGGTATTCTTGGTGCTTGGGATCTGTGGTGTCTGGAATTCTCTGGTGTCTGGATGTCTGGGTGTCTGGAATTCTCTGGGTGTCTGGGTACGCTGTATCAGGGGTGCGCTGTGTCTGGGCCCATAACCTGTTGCACAGCTTCTGAATCCACACCTTGGAGTAGAAAACTTCACAGAGCAGGCTTCATGGGATAACAAGCTATTACTTCTTACAACATGAGGAAAAAGGAAAATGCACAGTCATTTCAGCATTGCATCAGGAAACAGGAACAAAACGAAAGTGAAACTACAAGTGAGACTATTTCTTATACAGTACATTAAACAGAAGGAAACGTTACACAACATCGCCATGTATTGTCAGGTCAGCATTAAGTCCTCCTTTTACTTATAATAAGTCCTAATCTGTTGCATATGCCAACAGATTTACAACAGGCTCCAAGCATCTAGACAGCGGGGAGTTGGCTGTCAATCAGCATGACATCAGCAGTGACTCCCTGTCAGTACAGTAGAGAGGAAGAAATAGAGCTACTCTGTTGATGTGAGATAGCAGGATGCAGGAGATTAGTTGGCAGGAACAGTCCGTAACGACTCAGAGCAACAAGAGATTGTTGTATGGTAGTAGCTAACTACCTGTTCTTAACCCCATAGGGAAAAAAACAAATGTCTCAGATAACCCTTTTATATACCCTAAGTATGAACCTATGTACTTTAGGTGTGACCAACAGACTCAGTGCATTTTTCTGCTTGTGGTTTAGCAAGTCCCCCTCCCTCACTGGTGATTGACAGCACTGGCTTACTTGAGTTTTCTCTTCAGACTGAAAAACTGTCAATCACATGTGCATAATTAATACTGCTATTTGGTCTGACAAGGCTCCCTGTAAATATAGTAATCTACTAGATCTGACTTTGCCATAAATAGAGAATAAAGAACACCTTACTCTAAAATAAGCAACAGTTCAAGGCATCTACAGTTGGTATGGAAAGTATTCAGACCCCTTTAAATTTTTCACTCTTTGTTTCATTGCAGCCATTTCGTAAATTCAAAAAAGTTCATTTTTTTCTCATTAATGTACACTCTGCACCCCATCTTGACTGACAAAACAGAAACATAGAAATTTTTGAAAAGTTATTAAAGAAAAACTGAAATATCACATGGTCATAAGTATTCAGACCCTTTGCTCAGTATTGAGTAGAAGCACCTTTTGAGCTAGTACGCCCATGAGTCTTCTTGGGAATGATGCAACAAGTTTTTCAAACCTGGATTTGGGGATCCTCTGTTATTCTTCCTTGCAGATCCTCTCCAGTTCCGTCAGGTTGGATGGTGAACGTTGATGGACAGCCATTTTCAGGTCTCTCCAGAGATGCTCAATTGGGTTTAGGTCAGGGCTCTGGCTGGGCCAGTCAAGAATGGTCACAGAGTTGTTCTGAAGCCACTCCTTTGTTATTTTAGCTTGTTGGAAGGTGAATCTTCAGCCAAGTCTGGGGTCCAGAGCACTCTGGAAGAGGGTTTCTTCCAGGATATCTCGGTACTTGGCTGCATTCATGTTTCCTTTAATTGCAACCAGTCGTCCTGTCCCTGCAGCTGAAAAACAACCCCATAGCATGATGCTGCCACCACCATGTTTCACTGTTGGGATGTATTAGGCAGGTGATGAGCAGTGCCTATTTTTCCCACATTCCGCTTACAATTATCACCAAAAAGTTCTATCTTGGTCTCATCAGACCAGAGAATCGTATTTCTCATAGTCTGGGAGTCATTCTTGTGTTTTTTTTAGCAAACTGTCATGTATAGTGTACAGTTCCTATAGCGTCTTGTGCTTGGGTGCGAGGAAAACACAGGAGACATAGGTTGAAATGAAATGACTTGTATTACTTCATACAAGCATGCTGAAAAGTTCACACAGTTTGCAGGAACAGCGACAGGAGACACAGCAGGCCAGAGTAACTTCAAGCACTACAATAAATCTCCAAAGCAGGTTCAGGATCTCTTCTCTGTACCGTAATTCCTCTGCAAACATGGATTCACCAAACAGCAGGTTTCCAGAGTCCAAAAGTGTTCCAAGGTTCCTCAGTAGGGAATAGCTGGAGTACAAGTCCAAGGCTTCCAGGAGTCAGGTCACAGACTGACTGAGGCTTGATTCAGGAGCACTGATTGTTCAGCTGAGGCTGCTTAAGAAGCAAGAGGGAAGAATCAGGGCGGGGAACATGAAAACTGGAAACTCCATATTAACTGAGGGCAAGAGCTGCAGAAAGACAGAAAGCAAAATGGCCGACGGAAAACTGAGTTTCAAGGAACATGTCAACAGAGACAAAGAACCTTACATTACTCCCCCCTTAGGGACAACCTCCGGATGACCTCAGACCAGGCTTGTCAGGGTACCTTTGATGAAACTGGCGGAGCAGGCGAGGAGCATTTACATTATTGACTGGTTCCCATGAGTTGTCCTCCACTGGGTAGCCCTGCCATTTAATCAAATATTGCAACTGATTTCTGTACAACCTGGAATCTAGAATCCTTTCCACCATAAATTCTTCCTGACCATCGACCAGCACTGGGTCAGGACAAGGAGAAGAACGTCCAGGAAACGTATTGGGTGTTGCAGCCTTTAGTAGGGATACATGAAAGACAGGGTGGATTCTCATAGTTCTGGGCAGTTGAAGACGACAAGCAACAGCACTTATAATCTTATTGATCTTATAAGGTCCAATGTACTTATGTCCCAATTTAGACGATGGAATCTTTAATTTAAGATTTCTGGTTGACAGCCAGACCAAATCTCCTACCTTGAAAGCTGGTGCAGGTTTACGAAATTTATCTGCTGCTTTCTTGTACCTTTCCTGAGCCAATTCTAGATTTTCCTTTAGAAGATCCATATTCTTTTGTAAAGAAGTGATTCTTTCAGCCACTGCCGGCAAGGGCGTATCTATGGGAAATCGAGGAAGAATGTTAGGATGATAACCTAGATTGGAGTAAAAAGGAGACTGCTTAGTGGAGGCGCTCTGAGAGTTGTTATAAGAGAACTTAGCCAGTGGAAGTAGATCCACCCAATCATCCTGTAGGTGGCAGATAAAACAGCGGAGATACTGCTCCAGGGTCTGATTGGTTCGTTCTGTCTGTCCATTAGTCTGGGGATGAAAAGCAGAAGAAAGGTTTACTTTAATGTCCAATGCTGCACAGAAATTTTGCCAAAACCTTGAAGTGAATTGCACCCCTCGATCCGAAATGACCTCATCCGGTACTCCATGTAAGCGAAACACATTCTTAATCATCAAGTCTGATGTCTGTTTTGCAGTGGGTAAGCCGACACAAGGGATAAAATGAGCTGCCTTTGTTAGACGGTCAACCACCACTAGAATGGTGTTCTTCCCTTGAGAGGTTGGTAACTCCACAATGAAGTCCATAGAAATGGATCCCCACGGGCGGGACGGGGTGGGAAGAGGTTGCAACAGACCAGTTGGTGAGGAGCGAGGTGTTTTGCATCTTGCACAGACTTCACATGAAGTGACATAGTTTAAGACATCTTTCCTGTAAGTGGGCCACCAAAAGAAACGAGAAAGAAATTCTTGTGTCTTTAGAATTCCCCTATGCCCGGCTATCTTGGAATCGTGGATGAGTTGCAATACTCTCAATCTGACTGTTTCAGGTATATACAGACGTTGTCCCTGAATCCACACACCCATTCTTAAAGACAAGACTTACGTCCGTTGGGGGTTGAGCCAACAAAGAATCCGCATGGTATGCTTCCTTGATGTCCTTAAGTAGGTCTTGATTATGAATCACTCCCAGGAATCTAGAGTCAGGAAGAATAGTCTTAGGAGGAGTAAGTGGACGTGTCTCTGCTGAATGAATCCTAGAGAGTGCATCAGCCTTTCCATTGCGCGATCCTGGTCTATAAGAAATGACAAAATTAAATTGGTTTAGGAAAAGATTCCAGCGAGCCTGGCGAGGAGTCAGGCACTTAGCCGACCTGATAAATTCAAGGTTACGATGGTCTGTCAGGACGACTATTTGCTGTGCAGCTCCTGAAGAAGGTGTCTCCATTCCTTGAAGGCGGCAATAATGGCCAATAATTCTCTATTGCCCACATCGTAGTTCCTCTCAGCCGAAGACAACTGCTGGGAAAAGAAGGCACAGGGATGCAAGACATTCTTCTCACCTGTTCTCTGAGAGAGTATAGCTCCAACGGCACAGTCTGAAGCATCCACCTCTATTATGAAGGCAAGCTCGGGGTTGGGATGTACTAAGATAGGTGCGGTGGTAAATTTATCCTTTAAACAGGAAAATGCTTCCTGAGCTTGCGGGGTCCAGGAGAACCTAGACTGTTTCCGGGTAAGTTGGGTGATAGGTGACACTACCTCAGAAAATTCTTAATGAAACGTCTATAGAAGTTGGCAAACCCGATGAAACGCTGCACCTTCTTCACATTTCTAGGAATTGGCCAATCCTTGATGGCTTGGGTCTTGCTTCCATCCATACTAATCCCTTGCGTAGATAGTACATACCCAGAAATTGAATTTCGGTCCTATGGAATTCACATTTTTCAAGTTTGATGTAGAGATGGTTTTGTCTTAGGCGTTCTAAGACCATTCTCACATGTCCATGATGTTCCTCTGTGGAGTTAGAAAAAATTAGAATATCATCCAGATAAATCACCACAAATGTATCTAGGAGATCCCTGAAGATATCATTCACGAAGTGTTGGAAAGTGGCTGGGGCGGTACTCAGACCAAAAGGCATAACTAGATATTCAAAGTGTCCATAGCGTGACTTGAAAGCAGTCTTCCATTCATCCCCAGGTCTAATACGGACCAAGTTATAGGCCCCACGAAGATCCAGTTTAGAGAAAATTTTGGCATGCCGCACTCTCTCCAACAATTCAGGGATTAAAGGCAATGGATAACGGTTTCTAATAGTAACCTTATTGAGTTCCCTATAGTCTATGCAGGGTCTCAGAGATCCATCTTTCTTCTTCACAAAGAAGATGGGTGCACCTGCGGGAGATGAAGAGGGGCGTATGAAGCCCTTGGCTAAATTTTCGTCTATATAATCCTTCAAAGCTTTTAGCTCGGGCCCCGCTAGGGGGTAGATCTTACCAAAAGGTATCTTGGCTCCAGGCAATAATTCAATTGGACAATCATATGGACGGTGAGGAGGAAGCTGATCAGCGTTCTTCTTGTCACATAAATCCACATAGTCCTGGTATACAGCTGGTAGTTCAGGGACTGACATGGTTCCTTTAGGAACAGAGCAAGCTGAAACTCCTTGACTCATCTGTTTCTCCGGAAAGTGTAATTCCTTGGTCTCCCAGTTAATCGTAGGATTCTGCGCCTGCAGCCATGGTAGCCCTAGAATAATGGGAAAGTGGGGAGAAGAGATAAGCATAAAAGACATTTTCTCCTGATGATCTTTACCATAAGGACCCTCAAAGGCTCTGTTTCTTGATCCACTGGTCCAGAAGTCAGTAGAGAGCCATCCACAGTCTCCATCTGTACTGGAGTAGCCTTCTTCACTGAACGTATCCCCTGTTTCAGAGCAAAGGAGATATCCATAAAATTTCCACTTGCTCCTGAGTCGATCATAGCAGAGCTAGACACCCAGACTGAGTCAACCCAGAGTTTGATGGAAAGGAAGCAATGAGAATTGTTTCTTTTACAACTCAGCTGGGACACCGCTGAAGAAACTTGAAAAATTGCAGCGTTTATACCGTCATCGTCCCCAGAACTAACAGAGTTTAAGTCCGAGAAATCAAGATCTCTTGCAGCAGATCTCTCTGGAGCCTGAGGCTCGGACATGACAGAGCTCCTCTTGCAACACTCACAGTGAATGACTGCTGCAGTAGTCTTACGAGAACGGCTGGGGCAGTTTATAATGAAGTGCCCTGACTTACCACAGTAGAAACATAGATTTTCCTTTTTACGATGTTCTTTGCGTGCATCACTAACCCGTCTTTGTAAAGAGTCCACCTGCATGGGTTCAGGTTCTGGTTCCCTTGTGATCCTACTCAAAGGTTCCTTAGCTGAGGAGGGAGGTAGTAAAAGGTTAGTGCTATTATTTTCGAACCATCTCTCTTGTCTGCGTTCAGTCAGACGAGCATCAATACGGATACAATAGTTAATAAAGTCACCTAACGCAGTGGGAGGGTCGGCACGAGCAAGTTCATCCTTAATCAGTGGAGACAACCCTTTCCGAAAAATAGATTTTTTAGCGGAAGTGTCCCAAGTGGTATCAAGAGCACATCTCCTGAAATCCAGGGCATATTCGGCTACTGAACGCTTACCTTGGCGCAAAGTTAACATGGCTGCTTCAGCTGTTGCACCTCGATTGGGGTCATCAAACACCTGCCCCATGGCTGAAATAAAAGCATCAAGGTGATTCAAACAATCATCCTCAGTCTCAATCAGAGGGTTTGCCCACATCAAAGCCTTATTGGTAAGCAACATGATTATAGTAAGCACTTTGGATCGTTCAGTGGGAAATTGTGAAGCATGTGCAGAGAAAAATAAATTGCATTGATTAATAAATCCCCTGAATTTCTCACGTTCACCGCCAAAACGAAAAGGAGGTAATTTGGGGATCCCAGAACTTGGGGTTATGGCAGGAGCCTGGGCTCGTTCCTCTAGAGCCTCAATCCTGGCTCGCAATTCCTGGGTAGTCTTGGCTTTGGAATATAAGGAAAAATTTGAGACGCTTAGTACAGTCATGGCCAAAAGTTTTGAGAATGACACAAATATTAATTTTTACAAAGTCTACTGCTTCACTTTTCCTAATGACAATTTGCATATACTCCAAATGTTATAAAGAGTGATCAGCTTAACAGCAATTACTTGCAAAGTCAATATTTGGCTAGAAAATGAACTTTATAACCCAAAACACATTTCAACATCATTGCAGCCCTGCCTTAAAAGGACCAGCTAACCTCTTTTCAGTGATTGCTCCATTAACACAGGTGTGGGTGTTGATGAGGACATGGCTGGAGATCAATCTGTCATGATTAAGTAAGAATGACACCACTGGACACTTTAAAAGGAGGCTGGTGCTTGAAATCATTGTTTCTCTTCTGTTAACCATGGTTATCTCTAAAGAAACACGTGCAGTCATCATTGCAATGCAAAAAAATGGCCTAACAGGGAAGAGTATCGCAGCTAGAAAGATTGCACCTCAGTCAACAATCTATCGCATCATCAAGAACTTCAAGGAGAGAGGTTCATTGTTGCCAAAAAGGCTCCAGGGCGCCCAAGAAAGACCAGCAAGCGCCAGGACCGTCTCTTAAAAGTGTTTCAGCTGCGGGATCGGGCTACCAGCAGTGCAGAGCTTGCTCAGGAATGGCAGCAGGCAGGTGTGAGTGCATCTGCACGCACTGTGAGGCGGAGACTCTTGGAGCAAGGCCTGGTCTCAAGGAGGGCAGCAAAGAAGCCACTTCTCTCCAGAAAAAACATCATGGACAGACTGATATTCTGCAAAAGGTACAGGCAGTGGACTGCTGAGGACTGGGGTAAAGTTATTTTCTCTGATGAATCCCCTTTTCGATTGTTTGGGACATCAGGAAAATGCCTCATTCGGAGAAGACAAGGTGAGCGCTACCACCAGTCTTGTCTCATGCCAACTGTTAAGCATCCTGAAACCATTCATGTGTGGGGTTGCTTCTCAGCCAAGGGAATCGGCTCTCTCACAGTCTTGCCTAAAAACACAGCCATGAATAAAGAATGGTACCAGAATGTCCTCCAAGATCAACATCTCCCAACCCTCCAAGAGCAGTTTGGCGATCAACAATGCCTTTTCCAGCATGATGGAGCACCTTGCCATAAAGCAAAGGTGATAACTAAATGGCTCAGGGAACAAAACATAGAGATTTTGGGTCCATGGCCTGGAAACTCCCCAGATCTTAATCCCATTGAGAACTTGTGGTCAATCATTAAGAGACGGGTGGACAAACAAAAACCTAAAAATTCTGACAAAATGAAAGCATTGATTGTGCAAGAATGGACTGCTATCAGTCAGGGTTTGGTCCAGAAGTTGATTGAGAGCATGCCAGGGAGAATTGCAGAGGTCCTGAAGAAGAAGGGTCAACACTGCAAATATTGACTTGCTGCATTAACTCATTCTAACTGTCAATATAAGCTTTTGTTACTCATATGTTTGCAATTATTATATTTCTGTCTGTGATAAAAACATCTGTCAAACACACATAAAAACCAGAGGGCAGCAGATCATGTGAAAATATAATATTTGTGTCATTCTCAAAACTTTTGGCATGACTGTAAAAACTTTGGCCAAAATTTTTAAAGCCCACCACCCCCGTCAAGGGGTCTCAATATGGTGAGTCCCTAACCCAATGTGAACATACCTCTATTAGGTGATTCTGAAATTCTGGGTGAATATGCACCTCTGTCAGCAATGCCGCATTATGGGTAAAGGGGGACTGGTGTAATTAAATTCACCACCGGTGGGGGCGGGTGCTCGGTCAGCAAGCTAACATTCAATAGACAAAAAAACCGACTGGCACTTCCAGACTAATGTGAACTGGTGCAAGCCAAGGGGAAACTTTCCCCCATGTAAAACAACAAAAAAAGGGTGCATCTATTCATACAAAGCAGGGCAATAGGAATCATGAAATTTAGAATAGCAAATGGTTTGGAAATAAGGAAAAATTTGGACGCTTAGTTAAAATTTGGCAAACATTTTAAAAACCCACCAACCATCGTAAGGTGGTCCAATACTGGTGAGTCCCTAAAACCCAATGTAACATACCCCCATTAGGCTGAATCTGAATTTCTGGTAATAGACCTTGCGCAATGCCTCATTTTGGGTAAAGTGGGGCCTGGGTTAATTAAAATCACCACCGGTGGGGGGGGAGTGCCGGTCAGCAAGCTAAATTCAATAGACAAAAAAACCTGACTGGCACTTCCAGATAATGTAACTAGGTGCAAGCCCGGGAAGCTACCCCCAGTAAACAACAAAAAAGGGTGCCACTCTATCATATAAAGTGACAATGGAATACATGAAATTTAAAAGCATAATGGCTTTGGAATATAAGGGAAAATTTGAGCGCTTTGTATAAAAATTTGGCCAAAAATTTAAAGCCACCAACCTCGCAAGGTGGTTCAATACTGGTGAGTCCCTAACCTAAAGGAACATACCTCTATTAGGTGATATCTGAATTTAGGGGGGAATATGCAAACCCCTTTCAGCAATGCCTGCTTTTTTGGGTAAATGGGACCTGGTGAATTAAAATCACCACCTGGTGGGGGCGGAGGCTCGGTCACAAGCTAAATTCAATAGACAAAAAAACCTGACTGGGACTTCCAACTAAAAGTGAATAGGTGCAAGCCAAGGGAAGCTACCCCCATGTAAAACAACAAAAAAAGGCGCACTCTATCATCTAAAGCATGACAATTTTTTTGGGAAAACATGAATTTAAATAGCAATATGGTTTGGAATATAAGGAAAAATTTGAGACGCTTAGTATAAACATTTGGCCAAAATTTTAAAGCCCACCAACCTCTCAGGTGGTCCAATATGGGGAGTCCCTAACCTAATGGAATACCTCATTAGGCTGATATTGAATTTTGGGTGAATAAACACTCTGCAGCAATGCCTGCATTTATGGGTAAAGTGGGGACCGGGGTAAATTTAAAATACCACCTGGTGGGGGCGGAGTGCTCGGCAGCAAATAAATTCAATGACAAAAAAACCTGACTGGCACTTCAGACTAATGTAACTATGCAAACCAAGGAAGCTACCCCTTAAAAAACAAAAAAAGGCTGCACCTATCATACAAAGCAGACAATATGGATACATGAAATTTAGAATAGCAAAATTTCTTTGGAATATAAGGAAAATTTAACCTTAGTTTAAACATTTGGCCTAAATTTTAAAGCCCACCAACCATCGTCAAGGTGGTCTCAATACTGGTGAGTCCCTACCTAATGTGAACATACCTTTTAGGCTGATATCTGAATTTCGGGGGGAATATGCAACCTCTGTCAGCAATGCCTGCATTTATGGTAAAGTGGGGACCTGGTGTAATTAAAACACACCTGGTGGGCGGTGTGCTCGGTCAGCAAGCAACATTCAATAGACAAAAAATGTTTGGCCAAATGTTTATACTAAGGCTCAAATTTTTCCTTATATTCCAAACCATATTGCTATTCTAAATTTCATGTATTCATATTGTCTGCTTTAGTTGATAGAGTGCAGCCTTTTTTTGTATGGTTTTCATGGGGGTAGCTTCCCTTGGCTTGCAATAGTTCACATTAGTCTGGAAGTGCCGTAGGTTTTTTTTTCTATTGAATGTTGCTTGCTGACCAGCACTCCCCCCCCACCAGGTGGTGTTTTTAATTACCCAGGTCCCCCACTTTACCCAAAAGCAGGGATTGCGACAGGGGCATTCACCAGAAAAATTTAATATCAGCCTAATAGAGGTATGTTCAATTAGGTTGGGACCCCAGTATTGAGACCCCTTGCATGGTTGGTTGGGTTTAAAAGTTTGGCCAAAAATTTATACTAACGTCTCAATTTTCCTTATATTCCCCAAACCCCATTGCTTTCTAAATTTCTGTTTCCTATTGTACTTTAGTATGTGAGTGCCGCCCTTTTTTTTTATGTTTTACTGGGGGTAGCTTCCCTTCTTGCCCTAGTTACTTGTCTGGGGAATGATTGGTTTTTTTTTTTTTTGAATGTTAGCTTGCGACCGGCATCCCCCCCACCCCGGGGGTGATTTAATTACACCAGGGGCCCCCCTTTACCCCCAAATGCAGGCATTTGACAGAGGTGCTTTCCCAGAAATTTTGATATCAGCTAATAGAGGTTTGTTTTCATTGGTTAGGGTCCCGTATTGAGACCACCTTGAGAGGGGTTTGGGGGGTTTAAAAGTTTGGCCAAATGTTTATACTAAGCTTTCCCAAATTTTTCCTTATACCAAAAACCATTTTCTTTTCTAAATTCAGTATTAATTTTGTCATGCTTTGTTGATAAGGCTACTTTTTTTTTTATGTTTTACGGGGGGGTTTCCCCTTTGGTTCCCTGTTCACATTATTGGGGAAATGCCAGTCAGGTTTTTTGTTTTAATGTTACTTGCTGACCGGCCCCCCCCCCACCGGGGTGTTTTTTTAATTTTCACCGGTCCCCTTTTCCCCCCAAATGCGGCTTTTTTGGGGTGTATTCCCCAGAAATTCAGAAACAGCCTAAAGGTATTCACTTTTGGTTTGGGGCTCACGTATTGAGACCCCCTTGACGTGGTGGTGGGTTTAAAAAATTTTTTGGCCCCAAAGTTTATATAACGTCTAAAAATTTTTTCCTTTACCAAGCCATTTGCTATTCTAAATTATGTATTCCATTATTGTCTGTTTTGTATGATAGAGTGCAGCCTTTTTTTTGTATGTTTTACATGGGGGTAGCTTCCCTTGGTTGCACCAGTTCACATTAGTTTTGGAAGGCCAGTCGGTTTTTTTTGTCTCTTCCTGGGTAGTCTGTCCAAAACACTTGCAAATTATGATTAGTGAGGTCCTGTAGGCTTGCAAAACGGGTTTTTAAAGTCTGTACATCTGAAGGATTGTATCAGTCACTCCGCAAAGTTCCTTTATGCGGGCCTCCATCTTCAGATCTTTTAAGGCAGAAGTGCTGGAAGGACAAGAGAAAGGAAAAAAAAAAAAAACAATAGTGTTTACCTGTGGTAACACTCCAGAGTAAAATTTTAAGGGATGCGCTCACCTGGAATGGTTGTGAGAAGCACAACCACTGTCATCACATAAGGTATTAAAGGACATCTGATATCCACAGTCACAGCAGACACGGCTTTCCCCAGACCCAGCAGACACTAAACATTAGGCTCCTGAAATCTTGTCATGTATAGTGTACAGTTCCTATAGCGTCTTGTGCTTGGGTGCGAGGAAAACACAGGAGACATAGGTTGAAATGAAATGACTTGTATTACTTCATACAAGCATGCTGAAAAGTTCACACAGTTTGCAGGAACAGCGACAGAGACACAGCAGGCCAGAGTAACTTCAAGCACTACAATAAATCTCCAAAGCAGGTTCAGGATCTCTTCTCTGTACCGTAATTCCTCTGCAAACATGGATTCACCAAACAGCAGGTTTCCAGAGTCTAAAAGTGTTCCAAGGTTCCTCAGTAGGGAATAGCTGGAGTACAAGTCCAAGGCTTCCAGGAGTCAGGTCACAGACTGACTGAGGCTTGATTCAGGAGCACTGATTGTTCAGCTGAGGCTGCTTAAGAAGCAAGAGGGAAGAATCAGGGCGGGAACATGAAAACTGGAAACTCCATATTAACTGAGGGCAAGAGCTGCAGAAAGACAGAAAGCAAAATGGCCGACGGAAAACTGAGTTTCAAGGAACATGTCAACAGAGACAAAGAACCTTACACAAACTCTATGCGGGCTTTCATATATCTTGCACTGAGGAGAGGCTTCTGGCTGACCACTCTGCCATAAAGGTCCAACTGGGAGGTTGCAGTGATAGTTGACTTTGTGGGACTTTTCTCACCCATCTCCCTACAGCATCTGTGGAGCTCACCCACAGTCATCTTGGGGTTCTTCTTTACCTCTCTCACCAAGGCTCTTCTCCCATGATTGCTCAATTGGCTGGACGGCCAGGTCTAGGAAGACTTTTGGTGGTCCCAAACGTCTTCCTTTTAAGAATTATGGAAGCCCACTGTGTTCTTAGGTACCTTGAGTACTGCAGAAATTCTTTTGTAACCTGGGCCAGATCTGTGCCTTGCCACAATTCTGTCTCTCAGTTCCTTGGCCAGTTCCTTTGACCTCATGATTCTCATTTGGTCTGACATGCACTGTGAGCGTGGGTTCTTATATAGACAGGTGTGTGCCTTTACAAATCAAGTCCTATCAGTTTAATTAAACACAGCTGGCTCCAATGAAGGAGTAGAACCATTTGAAGGAGGATCACAAGGAAATGGACAGCATGTGACATAAAATGAGTGTCTGAGCAAAGGGTCAAGATGTATATCTTCGTACCGTGTTAGCCAGTAGATAGAAAAATATTTAGAGTTGAGAGTCCTCAGTGGTTGATACCTTTTAATGGCTAACTGAAAAGATGGTAACAAATTGCAAGCTTTCGAGACTACTCAGGTCTCTTCATCAGGCTGAACTAATACAAAATCTGAAGAATCACATATTTATACACAAAAACACAGAAAAAATGCAATAGGTAAGACAAGTGACGTGAAGCAGAATAGTCATTATGGCAGAGGGATGAGCATAAAATATTGGAACAATTCATAGATAAGGAGAGAAAGTTTTATTACCCTCTGATTGGGGTCTGGTAATGTTTTGTGATTTTTCACAGGGTATTTGGAGTAAAATTTCCCTTAATTGATGTAATAGGCCATAAAACCATGTGACAGGTTCATTCCCGCATTAAGAGTGTCAAAGGTCACCATCAATTTGTATTCGCAAATTCTTCTCTGCCTCTGAGATGTGAATCTGCTTCTTAGTACCAGTATTTTCATATCTGAAAATGCTATGATCAGGGGAGCAAAAATGTTTTGCCACAGGTAGATCCATTCTTTTTCTCTTATTGCGTGGCGATGAGAATTCATCCTTGTTCTCAGTTTTTGCCCGGTCTCCCCCACATACAGACCCCCAGTTGGACATTTAGTACATATATTAGTACACAACATTAATGTGATGCAGCTGAAAGTACCTGGTATCTTGTAGTCCTGATGTGAGTTGGGATCTTTATCTTGTCCGTGGTCATTATAAATGGACAGGTTTTGCATTTCTTCTGATTGCAAGGGGAAGGTTCCTGCAGCTGTTTGGGGGGGACAGGAACTTCTGACAATGATGCTTCTTAGATTTGGGGGCTGCCTAAAACACAGTAGTGGGGGGTCTGGAAATATGGATTGTAACCGGCATCTTTTTGTAGTAAAGGTTGTAGTTTCCGTGCAGCTCCCCTTAGCACCTCCATTTTTCCAGACCCCCCACTACTGTGTTTTAGGCAGCCCCCAAATCTAAGAAGCATCATTGTCAGAAGTTCCCTGTCCCCCCAACAGCTGCAGGAACCTTGCCTTGCAATCAGAAGAAATGCAAAACCTGTCCATTTATAATGACCACGGACAAGATAAAGATCCCCAACTCACATCAGGACTACAAGATACCAGGTACTTTCAGCTGCATCACATCTAATGTTGTGTACCTAATTAATGCACTAAATGTCCAACTGGGGGTCTGTATGTGGGGGAGACCGGGCAAAAACTGAGAACAAGGATGAATTCTCATCGCCACGCAATAAGAGAAAAAAGAATGGATCTACCTGTGGCAAAACATTTTTGCTCCCCTGATCATAGCATGTCAGATATGAAATACTGGTACTAAGAAGCAGATTCACATCTCAGAGGCAGAGAAAATTTGCGAATACAAATTGATGGTGACCTTTGACACTCTTAATGCTTAATGCTCTTAATGAACCTGTCACATGGTTTTTATGGCCTATTACATCAATTAAGGAATTTACTCCAAATACCCTGTGAAAACATCACAAAACATTACCAGACCCCAATCAGAGGGTAATAAAACTTTCTCTCCTTATCTTATGATTGTTCCAATATTTATGCTCATCCCTCTGCCATAATGACTATTCTGCTTCACGTCACTTGTCTACCTATTGCATTTTTTCTGTGTTTTTGTGTTAAATATGTGATTCTTCAGATTTTGTATTAGTTCAGCCTGATGAAGAGACCTGAGTAGTCTCGAAAGCTTGCAATTTGTTACCATCTTTTCAGTTAGCCATTAAAAGGTATCAACCACTGAGGACTCTCAACTCTAAATATTTTTCTGAGCAAAGGGTCTGAATACTTTTGACCATGTGATATTTCAGTTTTTCTTTTTTAATAAATTTGCAAAAATTTCCACATTTGTTTTTTTTCAGTCAAGATGGGGTATAGAGTGTACATTAATGAGAAAAAAAATGAACTTTTTTGAATTTACCAAATGGCTGCTATGAAACAGAGTGAAAAATTTAAAGGTGTCTGATTACTTTTTGTACCCACTGTATATTAGGATAATACACGTTGTCATTTCAACTTTCTAATCTCATCAAATGTGACATGAATCATCTTTAATATGATGAAAAAGTTCATTAATCACATGCATCCTGGGAACAAAACCCAGGGGAGTGTACTAGAGTGGAAGGAGCATTCAGATGGAGAACATTAAAGTTCTACAATCCATGACATGTTTTTATAAACAGATTGCAAGAATAAACATGTCCTGACAGATCTTGGCCAGTCCTAAGATGAAGTGTTTATAATATATACATTACACGACATAAAAAAGTGAAAATAGAGCTTTAATGGGCTGCATATCTAAATAGTCCTATTAATAGATTCATGCATCCGCACATATTACTATAGAGGGAAATACAATCTATGCCTTTAAATCCCAGCTACAGAGTTTCAAATTAGGCCCAAATGCTAGTGTTGTATAAGCGAAAAAGTATAGCTGGAGTGATCGCTTCAGCAGTAATAATTTATCTTAAATTGAATAGATAATTATTTGGCTTGCTGATAACTACAATGTGAAGATGATACATGTCATCCTATCTCCAAAATATGACATCCCATTAAAACAGATTATGCATAAAATGATTTGCGCACCTTTGTTGATTAGATTTTTTGTGAACAAATTAAAATCTTGGAATTTTCTGACATAAATGTGTCATTTTTTCAGCTGTTGAAAAATTTCGCAGTTGAGAGTTGGCTGAAAATCGACCACGTACGAGACATGGAAAAATTAATTACACAGCCCCCTACCAAAATGTGCAATTGGATTTTCTAACACTAGGTTTATGACTATCTTAGTCTTTTTTGTCTTTCCTCAAGCTCTTGTCTCTTTTCCTTCCACTAATTGATTTTTCACAGTTTAAAGTTGTCTGGCCTGAGGCTATAAGTCTTTAGTCACTCTATGTGACTGCAGACTTGTTAATTCTCACATGGGCATGTAACCACAATATGTGATTTGTATACATGCCATCATGTGCTAACTAGTTGGAATGTGGTTAGGAGTATGCAAATCATATACTTGTAGTCACATGACTGGCACCGGAGAAATCCTTCCGGCGCACATTGAGCATGATGTGAGAATTCACATACAGTAGAGTGCTGCAGACTATAGTTTAAAGGTGTTATCTGGGACTTTTCCAAAAATTGACCTAAGCAGTAACACGGCAGGTAATTGCAACTTACCTTCCTGTTGTGTCCAGTGCCGTTTTTCCCCTGCACAGAGCAGTCACAGATGCTCATGTTGGGGATTCAGAAGCCTTTGCTGACGTCACGTCTACAAAGCGTAGGCTTCTTTTCCGCTCAGCTCTGTGACAGGGCGCGACTGCCACGGTCATTCTGATTGACGATCAGATCCCCGCTGCCTAACTGGAGGAGCCGGCTGTCAATCAAAATGACCTGGGAAGTCCCACCCTCTGGCAGAGGCAGCTGAATCACCGACAGTTGCAGTCTGTGACCGTTTTGTGCCAGGTAAGAACTGTGCCTTGCACAACAGACAGATTAGTTGCAATTACCTGCCTGTTAGTGCTTAGATTACATTTTTTGTTTTCTGTAAAGTCCCGGATACCCTCTTTAAGAGTGAACAACCCTTTTAAGGTTGAAAGAACACACAAATCCATCCTGTTTTATCTATAATACTAATATGGTGATCCAGAGGAAAAAAAAAACAAAAAATACTTCTTGACTACAAATATAGCAATCAGACAAGCTCCCTGGATCATCGTCTCATAACCTGTAATATTATATTTTTCAAGAAAGACATCCAGGCTCTCCTTGCACTTTTTTAGTGAATCAACCATTACAACATCATGTGGCAGAAAGATTCATGAGCTAACTGCTCGCACAGTAAGAATGGCTGTCTGTGATAAAAGAGGTATTCTATAGTTGTCTCTTGAGCAACTCAGAGCTATTCATCTCCTTATTTCCTAGTTGTTTAGAGGACTGAGCACTCTTCCTTCAGGGCAAGTTCTGGTCAGGAGCTTCATTTTGCTATAACATAATAATGGTCTGTTGGTTGTTCTTCTGAGTCTAAACTGTTATTACTATATTTGAATATAGAGATGACAGTGCCTTTGAAGAAGCTAAGAGTTCAGAAAGTGAAAGCCTGGTTAGGAGAACTGCTCTGGAAACTGTCTATGTTATTCTGCAGGACTAATAAGAGCCTTGTCAGGAGCTGAGTAGGAGGAGCGAGGCGAAGAGGTAACTGCTGTATAGAAACATTAAGCTGGAGAGAGCTGTGGGAATGTAAATAGCTAACTCCTCAGCTGCAATGTAATTATTGCACATACTTGGGTATTATGTTGGCTCAGTGGTTAGCACTGTAGCCTTGCAGTGCTAAAGTCCTGGATTCAAATTCCACCAAGGATAAGACCTGCATGGAATTTGTATGCTCTTTTCATGTTTGCATGGGTTTCCCTCACACTCCAAAAACATACTGATAGGGAAGTTAGATTGTTAGCCCCAAAAGACACAGTGATGATGATGTCTGAAAAGGACTGTGGAAATTAGTTTTGCTATGTAAGTAATATAATAATAGATAAATACTTTGCCAGTCCCTAGCGGCCGAGCTTCTAAGAAATAGATGTACACTATGAAGATAAAAGCTCTCACAGCAAAAGAATGAAATCAGATAAAAAAGCAAGTCAATTGCAAATTTGCTTATTTTCATGCTTTCTAAATAAATAGAGCAATTTAATAAAATGAAAATACCCCTTTAAATCGTCTCTCCTGTGTCACATTTGTGTCTGAACATGCTGCTGCTAGCCATGCCTTAGCTGCTAGGTGGCAGCGCAGGAATACTGCGGTTACTGCTGTTGAGGGCAGCATGTGGCGGTTAGCTGTGAGATTGCTGAGACTGTTTGTCCCTTTCCTGTCCACCTGTATTTTGCTGCATTGAGCTGGTAATATAACTAGCTCTCTGCTGCGAGTGGTGAGCAGGGATCTTTTCCATATAAACTCCATGTGACAGTCTCTGGCTAATAGTTAATTAGTTCAACTAAGGCCTGATTTATTGCTTCTGTTGTGCTACTTTTGTTTATACCATTTTCTGATCTCAGCTTGTATTTTTACTACTTGCTTGCTTTTTTTTATTTTGTCCCTGATGTGAACTCATCAACTTCACGTGACAACTAACTTTTTTGTTGCTAACTTGCTTCACCAGTCAGCAGCTGACTCAGTAGCCCTTGTCAATGGATCCAAATGTAAGTGCAGGGATTAGAAGGTGAATGCCAGTATAACCACTGATGACTTGTTAGAGAGTGGCTTGCGCTAATCTGTCCATGGAAGCTCTATTAACAGCTGCCAGGCTGCCACAAACAGAGCACCCATGACAGTCCCTTGTCATCATTGCAGGTCTAGTTGTAAAAAATATCATTAGAACGATCTCTGTACTGTCACTTCATATATTTGTACAATATAATAATTTAATAAGATCATCCCTAAGCCTTTCATTTTTCCTAATCAAATGACCACAAGGTCTGCAACCTGTCTTGGTACTGCAGTTCACCCATTCCATTAGGGTATGTTTCCACGGTCAGGAAACAGTCGGATTAGCTGCGTGTTTGACGCTGTGCGTTGGCGCAGCGTCAAACACGCAGCGTCCAGATGTTACAGCATAGTGGAGAGGATTTCAAGAAATCCCGTCTCCACTATGCTTCAAAACAACGCAGGCGGAAGACCTGCATTTCCGGACATGCGGCGTGTCTTTTTAGACTGCAGCATGTCCTATTCCCTTGCGGCGACGCTGCGTCACCGCAAGGGAAATAACACAGGGCTATGTAGCCCTGCAGTCAATCCGCATGTGTTCCGGATGTGTTTCATGAACACATCGGAATGACCGCGCGTTCAGTAGGGGGCGGGGCTTTGGGCGGAGCGGACTTTCCGCTCCGTCCAAAGCGCTGTGTTTCCGGAACGTGGAAACACAGCCTTAATAACCTTGGTTAATCTTGTTTGCTCCAAGCCCATCTCACCTTATAGCAGAATAACCTCGATGTTTTGTCAATATGTTAGAACTTGGTATAAATAAACGTGGCCCCCAAGTCTCGCACCACTCTTCCCCTTAAACATGACATGAAACAACTGGACAGTATTCTTTTAACTTCTAGCTTTTGCCATGGTAGAATTCTTATTCATTGGGTGGGCCGCTCTCCACCACCCGGTCTAGATAAATACACAAAAATTAATCAAGTTAAAAGTAAATAAAAACCTTTTGACAATGTGTGAACTTTCAGCATACAAGGGTATAGAAAGATTAGTAAAAGATACATGCCCAATATGTTATTCATATGTTCACATTAAAACAGTAGCTGACAGAGTTTGACAAAAGCAACATCAATAAAACATTTTTTGCAATCTTTGTGACCCATCAAATAGCTCCAAATAACACATCCTAAATGTTTCATCGTAATTTTACATTGTTCACTGATGGTGCACAAATAACAGTGTAAAGTAATCTGTCAAAAAAACTGGAAAAAATACAGACTTTTTATGTCAGTTCAATACAACAGTAACATAGTTTAGAAACATTAAACTTTCATTTTAATTACATGTTATGTAACACTGTGTGAATGTAAAACAAATGCAAAAAAATGTACATCTGTCAAGTTGTAAAGTAAAGTCTTAACTGGTGACCTCAATGAGACCAGAATATGTTATAGTGCACGAGGCTCTTTGCAAATACATTAAAACTAATCTGGGAAACAGGAAATACCCATTAGCAAAGTTGCAAGGGTACCACCATAGTGTCGTGAAATTTTCATAATAGTCCAATTGTCTAGTTTTTTATTTTTAAATTTAAAAATTTAAAATTTGGGATGAAAGAAACAGCTCGGGGATACTCGGGTTCATTAAATATCTGGTGCTCGGTTTTGCTCGGGACCAGGGAGCATTGTAGCTCAATTTTTAAACTTGTCCCCGCCCCACATGTGTCACTGTAATCCTTAGCGATTTGGGATGGCATTACTGTGATTGGTTGGCCATTACATCTCAGGGTTTTAAAGGACAGGGACCACCCGGGAAGCACCGACTCTTGCCGCCCGCGACAGTTTTCTGGGGGGTACGTGCTTGCCCGGCGAGTGTATGCACGTTTTTTGCAAATCAGGTCCTGTAGTGTTTAAAACTGGGGCTGAGGGTGAAACCCTTATCTTTTGAACAGTCAAAAAAAGGGTTAAAAAATTTTTCTGTGTTCAATTTTTTCATCCTATATATTAGGTCTTTGGTACATTTTTGTTAAAAAACACTACTAAAAAACGTTGAAAAAATTTTTTGGATTCAATTTCTCAAAAAAAAATTGTCTATTTAGTTACAATCCATAGAGTTACGTGTTTTGTGGGCGACAAAAATGGGAAAATAAGTGAGACCCCCGAGGGTGGCCCGAGGAATATTGGGGCCAGAGGAAAGCTGGTGGGGCAGTGGAGGTGGCCCTAGTCGGGTCTGGGGTAGGCTGTTTCAAACCACCAAGTCCGAAACGCCCGAACCCCGGCAGCAACCTTTCCCTGGGGTTTTTGCGGACTGCGACAGGGAGCATATCGGAATTTGACGGTGCAGGCCTAGGCTTGTTAAAAAAATTTTTGGTGTAAAGGGAAGCAACAAAATTTAAAAATTTTTAAATGGGCCCCCCCGTTGTTGCCTTTCGGGGGGTCTTGGATGAGTGGATCCCCCTTAAAATTTTTTCTGGTTTTGTTCTTTCGAAAAGGTTTATGATGTAGAAGTACATCAACTACACTTTTTAAATATTAAATTTCAAAAATTTTCTGGGTTCAATTAGTCACCATACATTTAAATGGTTATTGTTATATTAGGTTGTTGTTAAACTCCGAAAAAGTTTTAAAAAAATTTCAGATCCCAAAAGTACCTAGAGTATTAAAAGCCAAATGAAAGGGGAAAGGTGGACCCCGATAAAAAATTTTTTTATTCCAAAACTTTAAAAAACGGGGTCGGAAGATGGGGCAGGGGTGGAAGGGCGCAGGTTGGGCAGAGTGGGGATTCACGGTACAAGGTGAGGGAATGAGAAACCTCTGGGGAGGCAGTTAACCACACCCCCCCGGGGCTTAAAAACATGGCGAACTATACATACATTAAAATACATTTTGAAAAAAAGAAACAAAAAACCCCCCAATAAATCGGCTTTTTTTCAGGAAAAAAGGAATATAAATTTATTAACCAGCGTTCTTGCGTCGAGCGCGCAAGATCCCTAAAGGCCCCCTTTTTAACGAAGATAGAGTTCCTATTTTGCGGAAGAGCACCCCTTTCCCAAAACCCGCAAAAAAAAGAACCCTTTGGTTTCCTCATAACTTTCTAAAGTGTTTGATGAAACGTAGAACCCCCTTACGAAAACCCAAACGGTTTAATGTCTCTAAATTCCCATAAAGGGGGGCGAATGGTCTAAAGTGTTAAAAAAAATTTTGGACCAATTTATCCATTGAGCATTTCTCTTTTTTGTTTTAAATTTCCCCGTTTTATAACGTCCCCAAAAGCATTTTAAAAAAATTTCTGGATTAAATTACTCCACCATAGATGTTTTTGTTGGGTTT
>JARQOD010000239.1:0-113356 GCA_033576555.1 Oophaga sylvatica
CATGAAAGACAGGGTGGATTCTCATATTTGGGCATTGAAGACGAAAGCAACGGCACTTTTTAAATTTTTTTACTGTTTTATAGGGTCCAATGTACTTATGTCCCAACTTGACGATGGAATCCTTAACTTAAGATTTTGGTTGACACCAGACCAAGTCTCCTACCTTGAAAGCTGGTGCAGGTTTACGAAATTTATCTGCTGCTTTCTTGTACCTTTCTTGAGCCGTTTCCCAGATTTTTCCTTTAGAAGTCCTTATTCTTCTGTAAAGCATGATTCTTTCAGCCACTGCTGGTAAAGGCGTTTCTAGGGAAAATGTGGTAGAATGTTTGGAGAAACCTAGTTGGTAAAAAGGAAAACGTTTTAGTGGAGGCACTCTGAGAGTTTGTTATACAGAACTCAGCTAATGGAAGAAAGATCCCCCCAATCACCCCTGTAGGTGGCAGATAAAGCAGCAGAGATACTGCTCCAGGGTTTGATTGGTTCGTTCGGTCTGCCCTTAGTCTGGGGATGAAAAGAGAAAAAAGGGTTTTTACTTAATGTCCAATGCTGCACAGAAATTTTGCCAAAACCTAGAAGTGAATTGCACCCCTCGATCCGAAATAACCTCATCCGTACCCTTAAGCGAAACACATCTTTAATATCAAATCTGATGTCTGTTTTGCAGTGGGTAAGGCCGACACAAGGGATAAAATGAGCTGCCTTTTGTTAAAACGGTCAACCACCACTAGAATGGGTTTGTTCTTTCCCCTGAGAGTTGGTAACTCCAACAAGAAGTCCTTAGAAATGGACCCCCGGGGGGACGGGGGGAAGGGGCTGTAAACAGACCGTGGTGAGGAGGAGGTGTTTTGCACTTGCACAGACCTCATATGAAGTGACATAATTCAAAACATCCTTCCTGTAAGGGGGCCCCAAAAGAAACGAGAAAGAAATTCCTGTGCCCTTTAGAATTCCTCATGCCCAGCTATCTTGGAATGGAATGAGTTCAATACTTTAATCTGACTGTTTCAGGAAATAAGACGTTGTCCCTAAAACCAACCCATTCTTAAAACAAGACTTCGTCCCTTGGGGTTGTGCCAAAAAGGAATCCGATGGTTTTTTCCCCTTGATGTCCTTAATTAGGTCTTGATTATGATTACCCCCTGGGAAAATTCTAGAGTCAAAAATAGCCTTAGGAGGAGTAATTGGACGTGTCTTGTGGTAAACTAGAGATGCATCAGCCTTTCCATTGCGCGATTCCTGGTCTATAAAGATGAAAAAATTAAAGGTTTAAGAAAAATTCCAGCGATTTCTGGCAGGGGTCAGGACTTAGCCGACCTATAAACTCAAGGTTTCGATGGTCTGTCAGGACACTATTTGCCTGTTCAGCTCCCCTGAAGAAGGTGTCTCCATTCTTTTTAAGGGGCCAATAATGGCCAACAACACTCTATTGCCCACACGTAGTTCCCCTCTCAGCCGAAGACAACTGCTGGGAAAAGAAGGCACAGGGATGCAAGGACATTCTTTCTCACCCTGTTTCTCGTGAGAGGTTTGCTCCAACGGCACAGTCCTGAAGCATCCACCTCTATATGAAGCAAGCCGGGGGTGGGATGTACTAGGATAGGTGCGGTGGTAAATTTATTTTTAAAGGGAAAATCATTTTGGGTTGGGGACAAGGAAACCTAGACTCTTTTCCCGGTAAGTTGGTGATAGGTGACACACCTCAAAAAAATTTTTCTAAATGAAACGTCTATAGAAGTTGGCAAACCCGATGAAGCGCTTACCCCCTTTCACTTTCAGGATTGGCCAATCCTTGAGGCTTGGGTTTTGCTTCCATCCAACAAATTCCTTGTTAACAGCTACCCCAGAAATTGAATTTCGTCCTATGGTTTCACACTTTTCAAGTTTTGATGTAAAGATGATTTTGTCTTAGACTTTCCCAAAACCATTCTCACATGTCCAGATTTTCCTCTGTGGAGTTGAAAAAATTAGAAATCATCCCAAATAAATTACCCCGAATGTATCAGGAGATCCCTGAAGATGTCTTTTACCAAAGTGTTGGAAAAATGGCTGGGGCGGTACTCAGACCAAAAGGCAAACTAGATATCAAAGTGTCCTAGCGGACCTGAATGCAGTCTTCCATTCATCCCCAGGTTAATACGGATAAGTAAGGCCCCACGAAGGGTCTAGTTTAGAAAAAATTTTGGCAGTCGCCCCTCTCCCAATAACTCAGGATTAAAGGCAAAGGATAACGGTTTCTAATATAAACTTATTGAGTTCCCTATAGTCTCGCATGGTCTCAAGATCCATCTTTCTTCTTTACAAAGAGATGGGTGCACCTGGCAGGAGATAAGAGGGGCGTTGAAGCCCTTGGCTAGATTTTTTCCCTTTTAATCTTTAAAAACCTTAGCTCGGGCCCCGCCAGGGGTTTGATCTTCCAAAAAGGGATCTCGCCCAGGCAATAATTCAATTGGACAATCTATGGAGGTGAGGAGGAAGGGTCGCGTTCTTCTTGTCACATAAACCACATACTGGTAACAGCTGGTGTTCAGGACGACATGATTCCTTTAGGAACAGAGCAAGCTGAAACTTTTGGACTCATCTGTTTTCTTGGAAAGGTAATTCCTGGGTCTCCCATTTAAAGGAGGATTCGAACCTGCGCCTGGTAGCCCTAGAAAATGGGAAAGTGGGGAGAAGAGAATAAGCATAAAGGACAGTTTCTCTTGATGATCTTTACCCCATAAAACCCTCAAAGGCTCTGTTTCCTGATCCACCCGGTCCGAGGTCAGCAGGGACCATCCACAGTTTCCATTGTACTGGAGTAGCCTTCTTCACTGAACGTATTCCCTGTTTCGGCAAAGGAAAATCCATTTAAAAATTTTCCCCTTGCCCCTGATTGATATAGAGAGCTAGACCACCAACTTAGTCAACCCAGAGTTTGATGGAAAGAAAGCAATGAGAATTGTTTTTCTTACAACTAAGCTGGGACACCGCTGAGGAAACTTGAAAAAATGGCAGCGTTTACACAGTCAACGCCTCAGAGGTAACGGAGTTTTAAGTCCCAGAAATCAGACTGTTTGCTGCAGATCATCTGGAGCCTGAGGCCGGGACCTGACAGATCCCTCTCGCACAATCACAATGAATGAGTGCTGCAGTAGTCTACAAGAACAGCTGGGGCAGTTTATAATGAAATGCCCGACTTCCACAATAGAAAATGTTCTCCTTAAACGATGTTCCTTGCGTCATCACTAACCCGTGTTTTTAAAGAGTCTACCTGCATGGGTTCAGGTTCAGGTTCCCGTGTAATCCTACTCAAAGGTTCCTTAGCTGGAGAGGAAGGTAGGAAAAGGTTAGTACGATTGCTTTCGAACCATCTCTCTTGCCTGCGTTCAGTCAGACGAGTATCAATACGGATGCAGTAGTTAATAAAGTCACCTAACGCAGTGGGAGGGTCGGCACGAGCAAGTTCATCCTTAATCAGTGGAGATAACCCCTTTCGAAAAATAGATTTTTTGGCGGAACTGTCCCAGGTGGTATCAAGGGCCCATCTCCTGAAATCCAAGGCATATTCAGCTACCGAGTGCTTACCTTGGCGCAAAGCTAACATGGCTGCTTCAGCTGTTGCACCTCGATTGGGGTCATCAAACACCTGCCCCATGGCTGAAATAAAATCATCAAGGTGATTCAAACAATCATCCTCAGTCTCAATCAGAGGGTTTGCCCACATTAAAGCCTTGTTGGTAAGCAACATAATTATAGTAAGCACCTTAGATCGTTCAGTGGGAAATTGTGAAGCATGTGCAGAAAAAAAAAAGATTGCATTGATTAATAAATCCCCTGAATTTCTCACGTTCACCGCCAAAACGAAAAGGGGGCAACTTGGGAATCCCAGCACTCGGGGCTACGGCAGGAGCCTGGACTCGCCCCTCTAGAACCTCAATCCTGGCTCGCAAATCCTGGGTAGTCTGTCCAACCACTTGCAAATTGTGATTATTGAGGTCCTGTAGATTTGTAAAACGGGTCTTTATATTCTGCAAATCTGCAAGGATATTATCAGTCACTCCGCAAAGTTCCTTTATGCGGGCCTCCATTTTCCAGATCTTTTAAGACAGGATTACTGGAAGAAGAGGAGAGAAAAAAAACAATAGTGTTCACCTGTGGCAACACTGCAGAGAAAAAAAAAAAATTAAGGGAACTGCTCACCTGGAATGGTTGTGAGAAGTCACAACCACTATCATCACAGAAAGTTTCAACCAGACATCTGATATCCAGAGTTACAGCAGACAAAAAAGAGAAAAGAAAGGAAAAAAAAAAAAAAAAACAATAGTGTTTACCTGTGGTAACACTGCAAAAAGAAAAAACTTAAGGGAATTGCTCACCTGGAATAGTTGTGAGAAGTCACAACCACTGTCATCACAGAAAGTACAACCGGACGTCTGATATCCACAGTACAGCAGACACAGCCTTCCAGACCCAGCAGACACTAACGTTTTGGCTTCAGAATCTTGTAATGTATGTAGTACAGTTCATATAGCGTCTTGTGCTTGGGTGCGATGAAAACACAGGAGTCACAGGTTTGACATAGAAAAGTCCTGTATTACTTCATACAAGTTGGCAGAAATAGTCACACAGTTTGCAGACACAGAAACAGGAGACACAACAGGCCAGAGTAATCCAAGCTCAGCAATCACTCTCCAATACAGATTCAGGATCTTCTTCTCTGTTACCGTAAGTCCATGCAAACGTGGGTCTTTCAAAGAGCAGGGTTCAGAGTCCACAAGTGCTTCAGAGTTCCTCAGTAGGAATAGCTGGAGTACAAGGTCCAAGGCTTACAGGAGTCAAGTCACAGGTTCACTGCAGGCTAGATTCTGAAGCACTGATTGCTCAGCTGTGGCTGCTTAAGAAGCAAAGGAGAGAATCAGGGCGGGAACATGCAAGCTGGAAACTCCATTTTGACTGAGGGCAAGATAGCTGCAGCAAGACAGAAAGTAAAATGGCTGACGAACAAACTGAGTTTCAGGAATATATACATAGAACCTTACATTACTCCCCCCTTAAGGACAACCTCCGGATGACCTCAGACCAGGCTTGTGTGGGTACCTCTGATGAAACTGACGGAGCAAGCGAGGAGCATTAACGTTATTGACCGGTTCCCATGAGTTGTCCTCCACTGGGTAGCCCTGCCCTTTAATCAGATATTGTAATGATTTCTATACAACCTGGAATCTAAAATCCTTTCCACCACAAATTCTTCCTGACCATCGACTAGCACTGGGTCAGGGCAAGGAGAGGAACGTCCAGGAAACGTATTGGGTGTCGCAGCCTTTAGTAGGGATACATGAAAGACAGGGTGGATTCTCATAGTTCTGGGCAGTTGAAGACGACAAGCAACGGCACTTATAATTTTACTGATTTTATAGGGTCCAATGTACTTATGTCCCAACTTAGACGATGGAATCCTTAACTTAAGATTTCTGGTTGACAGCCAGACCAAGTCTCCTACCTTGAAAGCTGGTGCAGGTTTACGAAATTTATCTGCTGCTTTCTTGTACCTTTCTTGAGCCGATTCCAGATTTTCCTTTAGAAGATCCATATTCTTCTGTAAAGACGTGATTCTTTCAGCCACTGCTGGTAAAGGCGTTTCTATGGGAAATCGTGGTAGAATGTTAGGATGATAACCTAGATTAGAGTAAAAAGGAGACTGTTTAGTGGAGGCACTCTGAGAGTTGTTATACGAGAACTCAGCTAATGGAAGTAGATCCACCCAATCATCCTGTAGGTGGCAGATAAAGCAGCGGAGATACTGCTCCAGGGTTTGATTGGTTCGTTCGGTCTGTCCATTAGTCTGGGGATGAAAAGCAGAAGAAAGGTTTACTTTAATGTCCAATGCTGCACAGAAATTTTGCCAAAACCTAGAAGTGAATTGCACCCTTCGATCCGAAATAACCTCATCCGGTACTCCATGTAAGCGAAACACATCTTTAATCATCAAATCTGATGTCTGTTTTGCAGTGGGTAAGCCGACACAAGGGATAAAATGAGCTGCCTTTGTTAGACGGTCAACCACCACTAGAATGGTGTTCTTCCCCTGAGAGGTTGGTAACTCCACAATGAAGTCCATAGAAATGGATCCCCACGGGCGGGACGGGGTGGGAAGAGGCTGTAACAGACCAGTTGGTGAGGAGCGAGGTGTTTTGCATCTTGCACAGACCTCACATGAAGTGACATAATTCAAAACATCCTTCCTGCAAGTGTGCCACCAAAAGAAACGAGAAAGAAATTCCTGTGTCTTTAGAATTCCTCTATGCCCAGCTATCTTGGAATCGTGAATGAGTTGCAATACTCTTAATCTGACTGTTTCAGGAATATACAGACGTTGTCCCTGAATCCACACACCATTCTTAAAGACAAGACTTACGTCCCTTGGGGGTTGTGCCAAAAAGGAATCCGCATGGTATGCTTCCTTGATGTCCTTAAGTAGGTCTTGATTATGAATTACTCCTAGGAATCTAGAGTCAGGAAGAATAGTCTTAGGAGGAGTAATTGGACGTGTCTCTGCTGAGTAAATCCTAGAGAGTGCATCAGCCTTTCCATTGCGCGATCCTGGTCTATAAGAGATGATAAAATTAAATTGGTGTAAGAAAAGATTCCAGCGAGCCTGGCGAGGAGTCAGGCACTTAGCCGACCTGATAAACTCAAGGTTTCGATGGTCTTTCAGGACGACTATTTGCTGTGCAGCTCCCTGAAGAAGGTGTCTCCATTCTTTGAAGGCGGCAATAATGGCCAACAACTCTCTATTGCCCACATCGTAGTTCCTCTCAGCCGAAGACAACTGCTGGGAAAAGAAGGCACAGGGATGCAAGACATTCTTCTCACCTGTTCTCTGAGAGAGTATAGCTCCAACGGCACAGTCTGAAGCATCCACCTCTATTATGAAGGCAAGCTCGGGGTTGGGATGTACTAGGATAGGTGCGGTGGTAAATTTATCTTTTAGACGGGAAAATGCTTCCTGGGCTTGGGGAGTCCAGGAAAACCTAGACTCTTTCCGGGTAAGTTGAGTGATAGGTGACACTACCTCAGAGAAATTTCTAATGAAACGTCTATAGAAGTTGGCAAACCCGATGAAGCGCTGTACCTCCTTCACATTTCTAGGACTTGGCCAATCCTTGATGGCTTGGGTTTTGCTTCCATCCATACTAATTCCTTGTGTAGACAGTACATACCCCAGAAATTGAATTTCGGTCCTATGGAATTCACACTTTTCAAGTTTGATGTAAAGATGATTTTGTCTTAGACGTTCCAAGACCATTCTCACATGTCCATGATGTTCCTCTGTGGAGTTAGAAAAATTAGAATATCATCCAAATAAATTACCACGAATGTATCTAGGAGATCCCTGAAGATGTCATTCACCAAGTGTTGGAAAGTGGCTGGGGCGGTACTCAGACCAAAAGGCATAACTAGATATTCAAAGTGTCCATAGCGTGACCTGAATGCAGTCTTCCATTCATCCCCAGGTCTAATACGGACTAAGTTATAGGCCCCATGAAGATCTAGTTTAGAAAAAATTTTGGCATGTCGCACTCTCTCCAATAACTCAGGGATTAAAGGCAATGGATAACGGTTTCTAATAGTAACCTTATTGAGTTCCCTATAGTCTACGCATGGTCTCAGAGATCCATCTTTCTTCTTTACAAAGAAGATGGGTGCACCTGCAGGAGATGAAGAGGGGCGTATGAAGCCCTTGGCTAGATTTTCATCTATGTAATCCTTTAAAGCCTTTAGCTCGGGCCCCGCCAGGGGGTAGATCTTACCAAAAGGTATCTCTGCTCCAGGCAATAATTCAATTGGACAATCATATGGACGGTGAGGAGGAAGCTGGTCAGCGTTCTTCTTGTCACATAAATCCACATAGTCCTGGTATACAGCTGGTAGTTCAGGGACTGACATGATTCCTTTAGGAACAGAGCAAGCTGAAACTTTTGGACTCATCTGTTTCTCTGGAAAGTGTAATTCCTTGGTCTCCCAGTTAATGGTAGGATTCTGAGCCTGCAGCCATGGTAGCCCTAGAATAATGGGAAAGTGGGGAGAAGAGATAAGCATAAAGGACAGTTTCTCTTGATGATCTTTACCCATAAGAACCCTCAAAGGCTCTGTTTCCTGATCCACTGGTCCAGAGGTCAGCAGGGAGCCATCCACAGTTTCCATCTGTACTGGAGTAGCCTTCTTCACTGAACGTATTCCCTGTTTCAGAGCAAAGGAGACATCCATAAAATTTCCACTTGCCCCTGAGTCGATCATAGCAGAGCTAGACACCCAAGCTGAGTCAACCCAGAGTTTGATGGAAAGAAAGCAATGAGAATTGTTTTTCTTACAAATTAGCTGGGACACCGCTGAGGAAACTTGAAAAATGGCAGCGTTTACACAGTCAACGTCCTCAGAGGTAACGGAGTTTAAGTCCGAGAAATCAAGATCTGTTGCTGCAGATCTCTCTGTAGCCTGAGGCTCGGACCTGACAGATCCCCTCTCGCAACACTCACAATGAATGAGTGCTGCAGTAGTCTTACGAGAACGGCTGGGGCAGTTTATAATGAAGTGCCCTGACTTACCACAATAGAAACATAGATTCTCCTTAAAACGATGTTCCTTGCGTGCATCACTAACCCGTCGTTGTAAAGAGTCTACCTGCATGGGTTCAGGTTCAGGTTCCCATGTAATCCTACTCAAAGGTTCCTTAGCTGGAGAGGAAGGTAGGAAAAGGTTAGTACGATTGCTTTCGAACCATCTCTCTTGCCTGCGTTCAGTCAGACGAGTATCAATACGGATGCAGTAGTTAATAAAGTCACCTAACGCAGTGGGAGGGTCGGCACGAGCAAGTTCATCCTTAATCAGTGGAGATAACCCCTTTCGAAAAATAGATTTTTTGGCGGAACTGTCCCAGGTGGTATCAAGGGCCCATCTCCTGAAATCCAAGGCATATTCAGCTACCGAGTGCTTACCTTGGCGCAAAGCTAACATGGCTGCTTCAGCTGTTGCACCTCGATTGGGGTCATCAAACACCTGCCCCATGGCTGAAATAAAATCATCAAGGTGATTCAAACAATCATCCTCAGTCTCAATCAGAGGGTTTGCCCACATTAAAGCCTTGTTGGTAAGCAACATAATTATAGTAAGCACCTTAGATCGTTCAGTGGGAAATTGTGAAGCATGTGCAGAAAAAAAAAGATTGCATTGATTAATAAATCCCCTGAATTTCTCACGTTCACCGCCAAAACGAAAAGGGGGCAACTTGGGAATCCCAGCACTCGGGGCTACGGCAGGAGCCTGGACTCGCCCCTCTAGAACCTCAATCCTGGCTCGCAAATCCTGGGTAGTCTGTCCAACCACTTGCAAATTGTGATTATTGAGGTCCTGTAGATTTGTAAAACGGGTCTTTATATTCTGCAAATCTGCAAGGATATTATCAGTCACTCCACAAAGTTCCTTTATGCGGGCCTCCATTTTCCAGATCTTTTAAGACAGGATTACTGGAAGAAGAGGAGAGAAAAAAAAACAATAGTGTTCACCTGTGGCAACACTGCAGAGAGAAAAAAAAATTAAGGGAACTGCTCACCTGGAATGGTTGTGAGAAGTCACAACCACTATCATCACAGAAAGTTTCAACCAGACATCTGATATCCAGAGTTACAGCAGACAAAAAAGAGAAAAGAAAGGAAAAAAAAAAAAAACAATAGTGTTTACCTGTGGTAACACTGCAAAAAGAAAAAACTTAAGGGAATTGCTCACCTGGAATGGTTGTGAGAAGTCACAACCACTGTCATCACAGAAAGTACAACCGGACGTCTGATATCCACAGTACAGCAGACACAGCCTTCCAGACCCAGCAGACACTAACGTTTGTGCTTCAGAATCTTGTAATGTATGTAGTACAGTTCATATAGCGTCTTGTGCTTGGGTGCGATGAAAACACAGGAGTCACAGGTTTGATATAGAAAAGTCCTGTATTACTTCATACAAGTTGGCAGAAATAGTCACACAGTTTGCAGACACAGAAACAGGAGACACAGCAGGCCAGAGTAATCCAAGCTCAGCAATCACTCTCCAATACAGATTCAGGATCTTCTTCTCTGTTACCGTAAGTCCATGCAAACGTGGGTCTTTCAAAGAGCAGGGTTCAGAGTCCACAAGTGCTTCAGAGTTCCTCAGTAGGAATAGCTGGAGTACAAAGTCCAAGGCTTACAGGAGTCAAGTCACAGGTTCACTGCAGGCTAGATTCTGAAGCACTGATTGCTCAGCTGTGGCTGCTTAAGAAGCAAAGGAGAGAATCAGGGCGGGAACATGCAAGCTGGAAACTCCATTTTGACTGAGGGCAAGATAGCTGCAGCAAGACAGAAAGTAAAATGGCTGACGAACAAACTGAGTTTCAGGAATATATACATAGAACCTTACACTCAGATAAGTCTCCAATGTCTGGTTTGTTCTCTCAGTTTGTCCATTGGTCTGAGGATGAAAAGCAGAGGAGAAAGACAATTGAACACCAAATTTAGAACAAAAAGTCCTCCAAAATCTGGAAACAAACTGGACTCCTCTGTCAGACACAATGTTCTCAGGAATGCCGTGCAACCAAACCACGTGCAGAAGGAACAAAGGCACCAATTCGGAGAAAGAAGGCAACTTAGGTAATGGCACAAGATGTATCATCTTGGAAAACCTATCACAAATCACCCAGATAACGGTCATTCTCTGAGAAACAGGGAGATTGGAAATAAAATCCATAGAGATATGGGTCCATGGTCTCTTGAGCACAGGCAATGGCATCAACAAACCACTAGAGCGAGAGCAAGGCTTGGAGCGAGAGCAAGTCCCACAGGACTGCACAAACTCCCTGACGTCACGAGACAAAGTAGGCCACCGAAAGGACCGACTCACCAAGTCTCTGGTACCAAAAATTCCGGGATGACAGGCCAACGAGGAACAATGAATCTCAGACATCACACTCTTTTTCCACCGGTCTGGGACAAACAATTTCCCAACAGGGCAGCGCTCGTGTTTATCCTCCTAACACCCCTCCAGAGCCAGTCTCAAATTGGGCGAGATGGCGGAAAGAACTACACCCTCTTTCAAAATAACAGCAGGATCAGATAACTCAGGAGAGTCCGCAAGGAAACTCCTCGAGAGGGCATCCGCCTTAATATTCTTAGTGCCAGGAAGAAAGGAAACCTCAAAATTAAAACGTGTGAAAAACAAGGCCCACCTGGCGTGTCTAGGATTAAGTCGCTTGGCTGATTCAAGATAAACCAGATTCTTATGGTCCGTGAGGACTACCACCTGATGTTTGGCTCCCTCCAGCCAATGTCTCCACTCTTCAAAAGCCCACTTCATGGCCAATAACTCCCGATTACCCACATCATAATTACGTTCAGTTGGAGAACATTTTCGAGAGAAAAAAGCACAAGGGTTACTTTTAGAGGTCTCAGGATCTCTTTGGGACAAAACAGCACCTGCCCCAATTTCAGAGGCATCAACCTCCACCTGAAATGGCAGAGAAACATCAGGCTGCCGTAGAACAGGAGCAGAAGTGAATCTCTGCTTAAGTTCCTGAAACGCAGAGACTGCCTAAGGAGGCCAATTCACCACATTAGAACCCTTTTTGGTCAAATCAGTCAATGGTTTAACAATAACAGAAATTACAAATAAATTTACGATAAAAATTGGCAAAACCCAAGAATCTCTGAAGAGCCTTTAATGAAGTAGGTTGGACCCAATCACAGATGGCCTGAACCTTGACCGGGTCCATTTCAATAACAGATGGAGACAAAATTAATCCCAGAAATGAGATCCTCTGTACGCCAAAAAGACACTTTGATCCTTCACATACAGAGCATTCTCTCTCAAAATCTAGAACACAGTCCGAACATGTTTCACATGAGAGTCCCAGTCGTTGGAAAAAATCAAGATATCATCCAAATAAACAATCAGAAATTTATCCACAAAATCCCTGAAAATGTCATTCATGAAGGACTGGAAGACGGAAGGAGCATTAGTGAGCCCAAAGGGCATCACTAGGTACTCAAAATGCCCCTCTGGGGTATTAAACGCCATCTTCCATTCATCCCCGTGCTTAATGCGAATAAGGTTATACGCCCCCCTGAGGTTAAGCTTGGTAAACCAAGTAGCACTTTTCACCCTGGAAAACAGGTCAGAAATCAAGGGTAACGGATATTGATATTTCACAGTGATATTGTTCAAGAGACGATAATCAATACACGGCCTTAATGAACAATCCTTTTTGGCCACAAAGAAAAAACCGGCACCCAAGGGTGAAGAGGATGGTCTGATATGACCCTTCTCCAATGACTCCTTGATATTAAACCACATAGCGTCATGTTCAGGTACAGACAAGTTAAAAAGGCGACCTTTAGGGAATTTACTACCAGGCACTAATTCAATAGCGCAGTCATAGCTCCTATGGGGGGGGCAAGGATGCAGATTTACTTTTGCTAAACACATCAGAAAAATCAGTCAAAAAGTCAGGCACATCTTGAGCCTGGGGAGAGACAGAAAAAACAGGAGTGTTGGCATTAACGCAATGGCAGCCCCAACTGGTTACAGACACAGATTTACAATCCAAAACAGGATTATGAGACTGCAACCAAGGGAAACCTAGTATAATAATGTCATGTAGATTATACAGCACCAAAAATTTGCAACTCTCCTGATGATCAGGTTCAACCCTCATTATCACCTGAGTAGAGAACTGGGGTTTGTTCTCAGGCAAAGGGGTAGAATCAATCCCCAGTAGGGGAATAGACTTCCGTAGGGGTATCAAGGGAAACCCACAACGTTTAGCAAAATCAAAATCCATCAGGTTAATAGCTGCTCCCGAATCAACTAAAGCCTGTGCAGAAAATGTGGACAGGGAGCAAATGAGGGTAACAGTCAACAGAAATTTAGTCTGAACACTACCCAAGACAACTGAGCGTGCAAAACGTCTTCCCCGCTTAGGGCAGACTGAAATAGCATGAGAGGCGTCACCACAGTAGAAACATAACCCATTGCGTTTTCGAAACTCATGACGCTGTGCCCCAGAAGCCACTCTATCACACTGCATGGGCTCAGAAGCTGGTTCACAAGGCAACACGATTCCACGCATACCTCTATGCTCACGCAAACGTCTGTCAATTTGAATCGCTAATGACATAGAATCATTGAGACCAGAGGGAGCAGGGAAACCCACCATAACATCTTTTATATTCTCTGACAGACCCTTCCGAAAAAGAGCTGCCAAAGCAGCATCATTCCATTTGATCAGAACTGCCCACTTTCGGAATTTCTGACAGTACAACTCAGCGTCCTCAAGCCCCTGATTTAATGCCAACAAGGTTTTTTCAGCTTGATCAGTGACATTATGTTCATCATACAATAACCCCAGAGCCAGAAAAAATGCATCAACATTACTCAAAACAGGGTCCCCAGGTGTCAGGGAAAAAGCCCAATCCTGAGGATCGCCGTGCTGGAGAGAGATGACAATTTAAACCTGCTGTGCTGCGTTCCCTGAGGACCCAGGCCCCAAGGCAAAAAACAACTTACAGCTATCTTTCAAATTCAGAAATTTAGCTTGATCCCCTAAAAACAAATCTGGCATGGGGATCCTAGGTTCCACAACAGGCAACCCTGCAAGATAGGTAGCAATACTCCGAACTTCAGTGGCAAGCTGATCCACACGGCCAGACAACTGTGCAAACTCCATTGAGAGAAAAAAAATCATCCTCAGCACCCAGAGAAAAAGAGGGAAAAAAAATGCAACATACAGAAAAAAAAAAATCTCTGACAACTCTGACAACTTTTTTTTTTTATCCACACTATTTTTCCCTTCTGTGAGTACCATATAATTTTCAGTTTGGCCGGTGATACTGTTATATTTTGGTAGCTGAGGAGAGCAGGCAAAAACGGCAATACACCAGAGAGGTTGGAATCTACTGGAATGCAGTACCCTGACTAACTACCACAACTAAAGGTAGCCGTGGAGCGTTCCTACGTTGGTCCTAGACGCCTCGTCACAGCCTGAGAGGCTAACTACACCTAAAGATAGAAAGAGGAAAGCTATCTGCCCCGGAGCAGATCCCCAAAGAACATAGGAAGCCCCCAAACATGTAATGGCGGTTAGACAAGAGGAAATACAGACACAGACAGAAAATAGTATGAGCAAACGCTGGGGCCCAATCTGACTTAGACAGAAAAGGATAGGAAGGATACTTACTGCAATCCAAAAAAACCCTAAAATAAAACCAACGCTACTAATTGCAAAAACACCTGAGATCACACGACCTCTACCACCTAAATTAGTTCTCTGGTGTAACAAAACTAAGTCGCAGCCACAGAAAAATAACTGGAAAAGGCAAATGAACAAACAACAATGGCTCCAGAGGAGCCGAGAGGAGACCAAGCCCCCCGGGGAGGGGAACCTGGCCAACCTCACAGAAATGCAGAGAAATATACAAATGGCAAGCACAAAAACAAAAAACAGAAAATATCTTATCTGAGAGCAGGAGAAGAGGCAAGACTCAGCAAGCTTCCAAGTGAACCAGGAAACAACGTTGAGACAAGAACAATTGATCACCGGCAACCATGATGGGGGGAAACCTCCCTTATATCCAGCCAGTCCGTGATCCCTGATTGCCAATCCTCATTAAATGGTTCAGTACTGTTTGCAACCACCAGAGGTAGCGTCTGCTCAGAATTAATTTCTAAAACATTCATAACAGCTGTCATCTACCGCCCCCCAGAACTAGCCATCTCCACCTTTCTCGATCACTTCACCACCTGGCTGCTTCATTTCCTCTCTGCTGACATCCCCACTATCATCATGGGAGACTTTAACATCCCCATTGATACTTCCACCTTGGCTGCCTCCAAACTTTTATCGCTCACTACCTCCTTTGGCCTCACTAAATGGTCCTCTGCGGCCACTCACATAGATGGTCACACACTGGACCTTATCTTCACCCGCCTCTGCTCCCTTACTAATCTCACTAACACACCCCTGCCCCTGTCTGATCACAACCTACTGACATTTTCTTCACTCTCCTCTCCTAGTACGCAACCCCCGCTCCACAAACTCGCTCATCCTCGCAGAAATCTCAAACACCTCAATTTACAATTGCTCTCTGAATCCCTCCTCCCTCTTACAGACATAGCCACACTTCATGACTCAGATGCTGCTGCCACCACAATAACAGCAGCACTTGATTCGGCCTCCCCCCTCCCACATAGCAAAACTCGCACAATCAACAGGCAGCCCTGGCTGACCAGCCTCACCAAAGAACTGAGATGGGCTTCCAGGGTTGCTGAGCGGAGATGGAAGAAATCCCGCTTGCCGAGCACTTAACCGCATACAAGCAGTCCCTCACCAGCTTCAAGTCCACCCTAACTGCCGCAAAGCAAACTTACTTCTCATCTCTCATATCCTCCCTGTCTCACAACCCTAAACAGCTCTTCAACACTTTCAATTCTCTACTCCGTCCCTCAGCACCTCCCCCTCTCATCTCATTACTGCTGAAGATTCTGCCTCCTTTTTCAAGCAGAAGATTGATACGATCAGGGAAAGCTTTGGCCCACAGCCCCCAATGCCCCTCTTAGCTGCTCAGCCTTGTTCCTTCAAAACCAACTTCTCCACCATGACAGAAGATCAGCTCTCCACCCTCCTTTCAAGATCACACCTCACCACTTGCACACTTGACCTGCTCCCGTCCCACCTCATCCCGAACCTCGACACAGTCTTCATCCCTACTCTAACACCACGCGTCAACCTCTCACTTACAAATGGTGTGTTCCCCTCATCCTTCAAATATGCCTCGATCGCACCCATCCTCAAAAAGACCTCCCTTGACCCATCCTCCGCGTCTAGATATCGCCCGATATCTCTTCTCCCTTATGCCTCCAAACTACTGGAACAGCATGTCCATCTTGAACTGTCCTCCCACCTCTCCTCTTGCTCCCTCTTTGACCGCTTACAATCAGGCTTCCGAGTGCATCACTCAACTGAAACTGCCTTAACTTAAGTCACCAACGACCTACTAACCGCCAAGAGCAAGCGACACTACTCTGTCCTCCTTCTCCGGGACCTGTTTTCTGCCTTCGACACTGTGGACCACTCCCTCCTGCTCCAGATTCTTTCATCTCTGGGCATCACAGGCTTGGCCCTATCCTGGATCTCATCATATCTAACAGATCGAACATTCAGTGTCTCCCTCTCCCACACCACCTCCTCACCTCGCCCCCTCTCTGTCGGTGTACCTCAAGGCTCAGTTCTAGGACTCCTACTCTTCTCCATCTGCACCTTCGACCTGGGATAGCTCATAGAATCCCACTGTTTGCAGTATCATCTCTATGTCAATGACACGCAGATCTACGTATCTGGACCTGACCTCACCTCCTTACTGACAAAAATCCCACACTGTCTGTCGGCTATTTCAGCTTTCTTTTCTGCTCACTTTCTAAAACTGAACATGGACAAAACAGAATTCATCATCTTCCCCCATCTCACTCTACCCCTCCACCAGACCTATCCCTCAATGTCAATGGCTGCTCACTTTCCCCGGTCCCGCATGCTCGGAGCCCCGGGGTGATCCTCGACTCAGCCCTTTCTTTCAAGCCACATATCCAAACCCTAGCCTCCTCCTGCCGTCTCAAACTCAAAAATATTTCCCGGATTCGTGCATTCCTTGACCACCACACCACAAAAACACTAGTGCATGCCCTAATCATCTCCCGCCTTGACTACTACAACCTCCTACTCTCTGGCCTCCTCTCTAGCACTCTGGCACCACTCCAATCCATCCTACATTCTGCTGCCCGACTAATCCACCTGTCTCTCCATTATTCCCCAGCCTCTCCCCTATGCCAAGCCCTTCATTGGCTTCCTATCGTCCAGAGGCACCAGTTCAAAACCCTAACTATGACATACAAAGCCATCCACAACCTGTCTCCTCCATACATCTGTGACGTGGTTTCCCATTACTTACCCACACGCAACCTTCGATCCTCTCAAGATCTCCTTCTCTACTCTCCCCTTATCTCTTCTTCCCACAACCGCATACAAGGCTTCTCTCATGCCTCCCCTATACTCTGGAATTCTCTACCCCAACACATCAGACTCGCCTACCATGGAAACCTTCAAAAAGAACCTGAAGACCTACCTCTTCCGACAAGCCTACAACCTGCAGTGATCCTCAGCCTATTGAACCGCCGCACGACAGGTCCTACCCTATCCTAGTGTATCCTTACCCATCCCCTGTAGATTGTGAGCCTTTGCGGGCAGGGTCCTCTCTCCTTCTGTACGTATGTGTGTCCTGTATTGCTCATATTTATTGTACTTGTCTATATTCGCCCCTCTCACATGTAAAGCGCCATGGAATAAATGGCGCTATAAAAATGAATAATAATAATTTACAATTATCCATAGACTTTATACAGCTGTACGCTTATGATACAGTAAATATATCTGCTGGTATTTTGGGTATATTTTCACAAAAATGAGGAATTATGGTGGAAGAGGCCACGGACGTGGGCGTGGGGGGCCAACTGGTACTGATGGTGGTGGTGGTGAATCTGCTGGAAGTGCCATAAGCACAATAGCACCTAAGGCAGGAGGTGTTGAGCCGGCGTCATAGTCTGGCTCAAGAAGGCCTGGAAGGCTCCCTTTACTGGGAGTACATAAACTGCTTTTAAAGCCGAAGCATCAGGAACAAGTTTTGGCTTACATTGCCGAAACAGCCTCCAGCTCTATCGCCTCCTCCTCTGAAGTTTCAAAAAATGCAAGCACTGAGTCGTCAGTGCAGGCTCCTGGTCAGGAACAACACATTTCCTTGTGTGCTTCACCCCCACCAAAAGTGAAGGATGCAGCAGCCCACATTTCAGATTACTCCATGGAGCTCTTTTCACATACCATGCCTGGGTTATCAAGTCAAATCCTGAATTCCCCAGTCCAAGATGAATATGACATGGAGTGCACTGATGCACAGCCACTGCTAGATGATTCTGCTGGTACATTAACCCTGAGCAATACATTTCCCTTGCAGTCTACTGGGCCAGAATCTGACCCTGATGAAACTCAGATGCCCCTTCCCGAATACTATACCATCTTACACGGTGACACAGAGGAAGGTGCAGATGAAATTGAAGAGGAGGTGATGGATGACCCAGTTGTTGACCCGGATTGGCATCCATTGGGGGAAGAGGGTGTCACTGGCAATACCTCAGAAGAGGAGAAGGATCCGCAGCAGGCATCGACATTGCTGCAGCAGTTATCTGTCAGGCCCGTAGCAGTACAAAAACGTGTTAAAAAAATAAAAAGAGTTGCAGGACAGCTTGGCCAGATGGTCAAATTAGTACAGCGTGCAATCCCGGAAAATGTGTGGCACTTTTTTGACCAAAATCCTATTGATGAGGCAAAGGTTATCTGTAAGAAGTGCGAAGGACCTTTAGCCAAGGGAAAAATATCAGAAATTTGAATACCAATTGCATGCTTAAACATTTAATGAACATGCACTTGTAAGCGTGGACGGACTAAAAAACCTACAAATACCCCCCCCAGGGCCGGCATCAGCACCTGGCGTATCCGGGCAAGTGCCGGTTCCCTGAGCAGGTGAGGGCGGCCGACTCATTGGCAATGGCACTGGCACAGGGCACCTCATAGTACAGAAAAGTGTCTCTGACTGTGGGAGGGCCCACTCGCCGTCAGACACACCAATGTACTATGAGGGGCCCTGTGCCAGTGCTGTCACCCACGAGTTGGCCCCCCCTGCTTGCTCAGGGCCCCAGCACTTGCAATACTTACCTCTCCATGCTCCACCGCTGTAACGTCTTCCGCGTTTCCTGACAGTGACATTCAGGTTAGAGAGCGTGATGACGTCACGTCTGTACGCCCTCTGCCTAAACAGTTCAAGTGCAGAGAGCTGTAAGATGGTGACGCTGAGGAGTCCAGAGAAGAGCAGTTCACAGCGAGGAGAGGTGTTTAATTTTTTTAATGTTTGGAGCAATATATGGTGAGCATTATACACTGGAGAATTATATATGGGGCCCAGCATACACTTGAGCATGATAGATAGGGCCCATCATACACTGGAGCATTCTAAATGGGGGACATCAGACACTGGAGCAGGATCTATAGGGCCCATCATACACTGGAGCATTCTAAATGGGGGACATCAGATACTGGAGCAGCATTTACGGGGCCCATTATACACTGGATCATTTTAAATGGGGCCCATTATATATGGAGCATTATATTGGGCCATCATACAGTGGAGAATCATCCATGGGGTCCATCATATACTGGAGCATTCAAAATGGGGGACATCTGACACTGGAGCAGCATTTTCGGGGCCCATTATACAGTCAAGGCCAAAAGTTTTGAGAATGACACAAATATTATATTTTCACATGATCTGCTGCCCTCTGGTTTTTATGTGTGTTTGACAGATGTTTTTATCACAGACAGAAATATAATTGCAAACATATGAGTAACAAAAGCTTATATTGACAGTTAGAATGAGTTAATGCAGCAAGTCAATATTTGCAGTGTTGACCCTTCTTCTTCAGGACCTCTGCAATTCTCCCTGGCATGCTCTCAATCAACTTCTGGACCAAATCTTGACTGATAGCAGTCCATTCTTGCACAATCAATGCTTTGATTTTGTCAGAATTTTTTGGTTTTTGTTTGTTCACCCGTCTCTTGATGATTGACTACAAGTTCTCAATGGGATTAAGATCTGGGGAGTTTCCAGGCCATGGACCCAAAATATGTTTTGTTCTCTGAGCCATTTAGTTAACACCTTTGCTTTATGGCAAGGTGCTCCATTCTTTATTCATGGCTGTGTTTTTAGGCAAGACTGTGAGAGAGCTGATTCCCTTGGCTGAGAAGCAACCCCACACATGAATGGTTTCAGGATGCTTAACAGTTGGCATGAGACAAGACTGGTGGTAGCGCTCACCTTGTCTTCTCCGAATGAGGCGTTTTCCTGATGTCCCAAACAATCGAAAAGGGGATTCATCAGAGAAAATAACTTTACCCCAGTCCTCAGCAGTCCACTGCCTGTACATTTTGCAGAATATCAGTCTGTCCATGATGTTTTTCCTGGAGAGAAGTGGCTTCTTTGCTGCCCTCCATGAAACCAGGCCTTGCTCCAAGAGTCTCCGCCTCACAGTGCGTGTAGATGCACTCACACCTGCCTGCTGCCATTCCTGAGCAAGCTCTGCACTGCTGGTAGCCCGATCCCACATCTGAAACACTTTTAAGAGATGGTCCTGGCGCTTGCTGGTCTTTCTTTGGCGCCCTGGAGCCTTTTTGGCAACAATGGAACCTCTCTCCTTGAAATTCTTGATGATGCGATAGATTGCTGACTGAGGTGCAATCTTTCTAGCTGCGATACTCTTCCCCGTTAGACCATTTTTGTACATTGCAATGATGACTGCACGTGTTTCTTTAGAGATAACCATGGTTAATAGAAGAGAAACAATGATGCCAAGCACCAGCCTCCTTTTAAAGTGTCCAGTGGTGGCATTCTTACTTAATCATGACAGATTGATCTCCAGCCATGTCCTCATCAACACCCACACCTGTGTTAATGGAGCAATCACTGAAAAGAGGTTAGCTGGTCCTTTTAAGGCAGGGCTGCAATGATGTTGAAATGTGTTTTGGGGGATGAAGTTCATTTTCGAGCCAAATATTGACTTTGCAAGTAATTGCTGTTAACCTGATCACTCTTTATAACATTCTGGAGTATATGCAAATTGCCATTAGAAAAAGTGAAGCAGTAGACTTTGTAAAAATTAATATTTGTGTCATTCTCAAAACTTTTGTCCATGACTGTACAGTACACTGGATCGTTATAAATGGGGCAAATTATATATGGAGCATTATATTGGCCCATCATACACTGGAGCATCATCCATGGGGCCCATCATATACTGGAGCATTCTAAATGGGCAGATCAGACACTGGAGCATCATCCATGGGGTCCATCATATACTGGAGCATTCTAAATGGGGCATATCAGACACTGGAGCAGCATCCATGGGGCACATCATATACTGGAGCATTCTAAAAGGGGGGAAACAGACACTGGAGCAGCATTTACGGGGACCATTATACACTGGATCATTATAAATGGTGCCCATTATATATGGAGCATTATATTGGCCCATCATACACTGGAGCATCATCTAAGGAACCCATCATATACTGGGTCATTCTAAATGGGGCAGATCAGACACTGGAGCAGCATCCATGGGGCCCATCATATACTGGAGCATTCTAAAAGGGGGAAAACAGACACTGGAGCAGCATTTACGGGGACCATTATACAATGGAGCATTATAAATGGGGCCCATTATATATGGAGCATTATATTGGCCCATCATACACTGGAGCATCATCTAAGGAACCCATCATATACTGGGTCATTCTAAATGGGGCAGATCAGACACTGGAGCAGCATCCATGGGGCCCATCATATACTGGAGCATTCTAAAAGGGGGAAAACAGACACTGGAGCAGCATTTACGGGGACCATTATACAATGGAGCATTACAAATGGGTCCCATTATATATGGATCTTTATTTTGGCCCATAAAACACTGGAGCATCATCCATGGGGCCCATCATATACTGGAGAATCATATGGGGTTCATTATTTATGGGGCATCATATAGGGTATGGAGCATCACATGGGGCACATATGGGGCCTATACTGGAGCAATATGTGGAGCTCATCATATACTGTATGGAACATTATATGGGACCAATTATGTATGAAGCAATATATGGGGCTCATTATTCTGGTGGCTATAATACTGTAAAGAGGAATATACTGTCCAATTTTTGAGCTATTGGAGATTTTAACATAGATATCAGTCATGTCATGTAAGAAGTGAAGTATTTTTCATTGTACTATACCTATATTTCTGGGCCGTATCGGAGCATCATGAATTGTGGTATATGTTAAAGGGGCCCACTGACACTCTTTGGCCCGGGGCACACGAAAACCGGGAGCCAGCCCAACCCCCCCACAAGCTTAGCCAAATAACCCCCAGTTTTCAATGCATAACTATTATTATAAAGTTAATTAAGGTTGCCAAGCTTAAGTAATAATAATTGATGTTGTTGGCATTGAAATGGGTACTGTAGGTGTGTTTACTGTCCTCCACTCCCTGCCGACTTTGCTTCCCCATTGACTTGCATTGGGTTTCGTGTTTCAGTCGGACCCTCGACTTTTCTCGATAGTTTCATGACACCCGACTCGACCCTAAAAAAGGCAAATTCGCTCATCTCTAGTTAATATACTTCTTGAATGTGGTTTTGAGCACCTTCAGTGGTGCAGTTTTTAGAATGGTGTCACTTTTGAGTATTTTCTATCATATAAACCCCTCATAGTGTCTTGAAATGTGATGTGGTCCCTAAAAAAATATGGTGTTGTAAATATGAGAAATCGCTGGTCAAATTTTTAACACTTATAATTTCCTAACAAAAAAAATGTTGTTCCAAAATTGTGCTGATGTAAAGTAGACATGTGGGAAATGTTATTTATTAACTATTTTGTGCAATATAACTCTAATTTAAGGGCATAAAATTAAAAGTTTGAAAATTGCTAAATTTTCTAAATTTTGGCCAAATTTCTGTTTTTTTCACAAATAAACGCAAGTTATATCAAAGAACATTTACCACTATCATAAAGTACAATATGTCTCAAAAAAACTTTCCCAAAATCGCCAAGATCTGTTGAAGCGTTCCAGTTTTATAACCTCATAAAGGGACAGTGGTCAGAATTGTAAAAATTGGCCTGGTCATTAACGTGCAAATCACCCTCACTTCTCTGCTTCCTTTTTGGCAGCTTTAATTAGTTTTTCAGATAAAGTATTTTTCTCCCTATAGTTTTTTAGAGCTTCAATGGTGCCATCCTGCTTTAGTAGTTTAAATGCTGTCTTTTTACTGTTAATTGCTAGTGATGAGTGAGTATACTCCTTGCTCGGGTTTCCAGAGCATGCTCAGGTGGTCTCCGAGAATTTGGAAGTGCTCGAAGATTTATCTGTTGCAGCAGCTGCTTGATTTGCAGCTACTTGACAGCCTGAATACATGTGGGGATGGCCTGTTTGTTAGGGAATTCCCACATGTATTTAGGCTGTCAAATAGCCACTAATCATGCAGCAACAGAAACTAAATCTCCCAGCACTTCCAAATACTCAGAGACCAGCTGAGCATGCATTTTTGTTTAGCCACATTGGGTATTTCCTATTTCTTGTCCTTTTATTCCCACAAGGTATAAACAGCTTACAGTGACGATTTAGGATGCTCTTAAACATTTCTCATTTATTATCTGTATTCTTATTTCTAAGGACATTGTCCCATTCAACCAGATTAAAGGCATCTCTAAGCTGATCAAACTTTGCCTTCCTAAAGTTCAGTGATTTTGTGACTCCTTGACAAGACCCCCTAGCGAAAGACAAGTGAAACTGTACAATATTGTGGTCTCTATTTCCTAGATACCTGACAACCTGTAGATTTGTTATTCTGTCAGGTCTATTAGATAGTATTAGGTCTAAAAGTTCTGCTCCTCTGGTTGGATTCTGCTCCAATTGTGAAAGATAATTTTTCCTGGTTATTAGCAGAAACCTGTTGCCTTATGGGTTTCGCAGGTCTCTGTTTCCCATTTAATATCTGGGCAGTTAAAGTCCCCTATAACAAGGACCTCATTATGGGTTGCAGCTTAATCTATCTGCCTTAGTAGTAGACTTTCCATGATTTCTATTATATTGGGGGCTTTGTAACAGACCCCAATGATAATTTTGTTACTATTTTTCCTCCATGTATTTCGACCCATATGGACTCGACATCCCTTCACTAATATCCTCCTTTAAAGTGGATTTTAGACAAGACTTCACATACAGACAAACCCCTCCTCCTCTCCGATTTTTATGATCCTTTCTAAACAGACTGTAACCCTGTAAGTTAACTGCCCAGTTATAGCTTTCATCTAACCATGTCTCCGTTATTCCTACTATGTGTCATAGTTACCTGTAGATATTTCTGCTTCTAGTTCTTCCATCTTGCTTTTCAGGCTTCTGGTGTTTGCGAGCATGCAGTTTAGAGTATTTTGTTTTGTTCCAATCTCCACCCTGTGGGTTGTTTTAGAAATTTTCTTACCTCCCTTCCGAGTATGTTGTCTTGGGTCTTTATTTGCCACACCGCTTAAAAGTTTTTGGATTGTATTTTTGACTTTTTTGTACACATGCTGTTTTATTGCATTTCATGATCCTGGTGTTTCATAGACTGCTCTCATATCCCATATTGGTCTTTGTCACTTCTTCCTAGACCTTTATATTTTATATGACTGATATTTTCATTTTTAATTATTCTAATAAATGTGTATTTTTTAATTGGCACTTGGTGGTTTATGGTTACTCTAAAATACATAGAGCAGAATAGTATGAGGCGAAGGTGTGAGAAATATCTAGTGGGTGAGAGTAAGACTGATTTTTAAATTTAATTATGGGGATTCTAGTTTTGATACTCTGAGTTTTTACTTTATTTGCCATAAGTTTTGTCATTTATTTTATATGAAAAATAATGGTTAGTTTTGAGAGATTGGAGCTATTTGTCATATTCATCTATTAAATGGGCTTTGAGTTCGGTTCTTAATTTTAAGATATTTGCATGTGTCATATCCTTGGGTTACTTTTGCTTTTTCAGTTCTTCAATAGTAATTTTTTGTATAACCATTTTAATCTCTTTTTTAGTACTTTTTTTATGTTGGAAATTTAGTTTAACAGTCTTAGGCTATGGTTCCACGGTCTGGAACCATAGCGCTTTGGACGGAGCGGAAATTCCGCTCCATCTAAGCCCCGCCCCCTTTATGACGCGCAATCTTTCCGGAGGTGTTCAGGACACCTCCGGAACACCTCCGGAAAGAGCGCAGGGCTACATAGCCCTGTGTTAATTCTGTTGCGGCGACGCACCGTCGCCGCAATACGCGAGGACATGCTGCGGTCTAAAAAGACGCGCCGCATGTCCGTTTACGCAGGTTTGCCACCTGCGTATTGTTACGCATAGTGGAGACGGGATTTCTTGAAATCCCCTCCACTATGCTGTAACATCTGGACGCTGCGTGTTTGGCGCTGCGCCAGCGCACAGCGCCAAACACGCAGCATATCCTGACCGTGGAAACTCACCCTTAAACCCTTCATGACCCAGCCTATTTTGACCTTAAAGACCTGGTCATGTATTGCAATTCTGACCAGTGTCCATTTATAAGGTAATAACTCAGGAACGCTTCAATGGATCCTAGCGATTCTGAGAATGTTTTTTCGTGACATATTGGGCCTCATTTTAGTGGTAAATTTAAGTCGATAATTTTTGCGTTAATTTGTGAAAAAAACAGAAATTTGGTGAAAATATAGAAAATTTCGCAATTTTCAAAGTTTGAATTTTTGTTCTGTTAAACCAGAGAGTTATGTTGCTAGGGTCTGCGGAACGCACCTAATAGATATAGTAGAGAGGTGTGTTCGCAGCCCGGGGTCCATCGTGCAGGCGAAGCCCGCTGCTAGTAAGATGGCGAAATTAGCGAACTCTGTTATCCCGCAGTCGCAAAAATAAACGCCGTAGCGCGCTGTGGCAGTAAGTGTGAACTCTGTTAATCCCCAGAGCCGCTAACGGGAATGCCACACCGCTATATGGCGATAGGTGCGAACTGACTTAGCTTCAGTGAGCCGCAAAGTAAAATGCTAGGGCGCTGAACCAGCGTTATAAAGCGAACCCTGTTGCGTCAAAGAGCCGCTGAGAAAAAGACTGTGTCCTGTTTACACCACAGGGATACACAGATAACTGCTGTGCGGATAGCAGTCCGTGATCATGAAGACAGCAACGCAATCAAGCAATCTCCTCACCGGAGAAGCCGGAGTACTAGGGGCTTATTTCAGCCAAGCCCTAACCACTTCACTCAAATCTCCTCACTGGAGGTGCCGGTGTTCAAGGGGCTTATTTCAGCCGAGCCCTAACCACATGCGTACATGATCACACTGGCGCAAAGCACATAATGCAATTGATCTTAGCGCATGGCGGCCCAGCCATGCCACCCTTTTATAGTAACAGCTACAGGACCTGCCAGAAACAAGGACCAATGAAACTGTTCCAGAACACCAGTAGTCACAGGACCTTCCTGGCGGACCAATAGGAGCTGCTGCAATACCTGAGCATGTGACCCCTGATCTCCAATGAGAGATCTCACCCTGGGCATGCTCAGAAGGGGAAAACAAGGACTTTGTCCTAAAGACGTCTGCTGGCCGCTAACCAGTACTGGCCACAATAGCAGAGCCTGGAGAGGCAGCAGTAATCCTCTGCACACTGTTAGACTGGGCGAGATGATGGGACCGACATCTAAGCTGAGCAGAGTCCACTGCGGCCGGAGACGAATGGGAGATCGCAGCATGGATGGCTCGAGATTCCCCTTATGCAGAAGCGGGAACTCGACCCCTAACATTACCCCACCCTCCTAGGGCCCCCTCTTTTCTGGGCCTCGCTACGCTCAAAGGCAGCGATGAACTGCGGAGCATGAACATGCTCGGCAGGCTCCCAGGACCTATCCTCAGGCCCATAACCCCTCCAATCCACCAAATAACATTTTTTTGCCCCGTACCACCTTGCACCCTACAATGGCGTTCACCTCGTAATCGTCCGAAGACGAACCCGACGTCCCGGCAGATGACTCAGGCAACCGGGAGATGACCACGGGTTTTAGGAGTGACACATGGAAGGTGTCGAAGATACCAAGGCGAGGGGAAGGGCCAAACGGTAAATCACAGGGTTCACCTGCTAGAGAACCTTGAAGGGACCCAAATAGCGGGGTGCCAACTTAGTGGATTCCACCCGTAGCCTGATGTTTCGGGCGGAGAGCCACACTAGATCGCCAGGAGTAAATGTCGGAGCGGGACGCCGATGGGCATCGGCAGAAGACCTCATCCTCTCCTTGGAAGCCTGAATGGCATCCTGGGTGCGGTCCCATATGTCCCGTGCCTCCACAGCCCAATCTGTCACCCTGGAGTCAGCGGAAGCTACGGGCATGGGCACCAGTACCCGCGGATGCTGACCGTAATTTAAGAGGAATGGGGTCTGTCCGGTGGAGTTAGCCACAGCATTGTTTAGCGCGAACTCCGCCCACGGTAGCAAGGATGCCCAGTCATCCTGCCTTACATAGACAAAATGTCGCAAGTAGGTGACCAAGGTCTGGTTGGCCCTCTCAACCCATTCGTCTCTGGATGATATGCAGAGGAGAGGTTCAACTCAATGCAGAGTAGATGACACAACTCTCTCCAGAAACGAGACGCAAATTGGGGACCTCGATCACTGACAATCTTGTCTGGCATACCGTGTAGACGGAAGATGTGTCTAATAAATAATGCTGCCAAGGCAAGTGCAGCAGGTAACCGTGGTAACGGCACTAAGTGCACCATTTTGGAGAAGTGGTCGGTGATCACCCAAATGATAGTGCAACCCCGAGAATTGGGTAAGCCCACCACAAAGTCCATCCCGACCATCTCCCAGGGCCTGTCTGCCACCGGTAAAGGAAAAAGTAACCAAGCTGGCCGTTGTCGAGGGGACTTGTTCCTGGCACAGGAGACACATGCCTGAACATACTCCCTGACGTCACGGACCATATGTGGCCACCAGTATGTCCTCGCCAATAACTCAGTTGTCCTCTTAGCCCCAAAGTGTCCACCCACCCTGGACGAGTGTGCCCAAGAGAGTACCTCCGGTCGCAAATTAGTGGGCACAAAAGTCTTGCCCGGAGGCACAGACTCTAGCGAAACCGGGGCTACAGTTCTCAGGCTCTCTTTGGGGACAATAAGCTGAGGCTCCTCATCCTCCTCCTCTGATGACACTAAGGAGCGAGAGAGAGCGTCGGCCCGAACATTCTTCTCACCGGAGAGAAAATGGAGGGTGAAGTGGAACCGAGAGAAGAATAGGGACCATCTGGCCTGGCGAGAGTTTAGCCGCTGAGCAGTTTGCAAATATACCAAGTTTTTGTGGTCTGTGAAGGCTTGGAAGGGAAAACGAGCCCCATCCAGAAGATGTCTCCACTCAGAGAAGGCCAACTTCATAGCCAGCAACTCCCTGTCCCCGATGGAATAATTCCTCTCTGCTGGTGTAAAGGTCTTAGAAAAGAAGAAGCAGGGATGCTTCCGACCTTGAGCATCCTTTTGATAAAGGACTGCTCCAGCACCAACAGAAGAGGCGTCCACCTCTAAAATAAACGGCTTATCAACATCAGGGCGATGTAATATGGGAGCACTGGCAAAATGCGACTTGATGGAAGAGAACGCCTTGGAGACCACCTCAGACCACAACTTGGGATTTGCTCCCTTCTTGGTGAGGGCTACCATGGGAGCTACCACAGTCGAGAAATGGGGAATGAACTGGCGATAATAATTAATGAACCCCATAAAGCGCTGCACCGCTTTAAGAGAATGGGGTTCTTGCCAGTCCATTACAGCCTGTAGTTTTGCAGGATCCATAGCCAATCCCTGGGCAGAGATGATATAGCCCAGGAAAGGTAAGGACTCCTGCTCAAACACACATTTCTCCAGCTTGGCATAGAGGGAGTTTGCCCGTAAGAGGTCGAAGACTTTGTTGACATCCCTCCGGTGAGAGTCTATATCTGGTGAAAAGATGAGAATATCATCCAGATAGACTACTACAGAGGTGGAGAGCATATCCCGGAAGATATCATTGACAAAGTTTTGGAAAACAGCGGGAGCACTACAGAGCCCGAAGGGCATCACCAGGTATTCATAATGCCCATCCCTGGTATTAAAAACTGTCTTCCACTCGTCCCCCTCACGGATGCGAATTAGGTTATAGGCACCACGTAGATCAAGCTTAGTAAATACTCTTGCTCCTCGGAGCAAATCAAAGAGCTCAGAGATTAGGGGCAACAAGTACTTATTTTTGATGGTGATGGCGTTAAGACCCCTGTAGTCAATACATGGACGTAATTCTCTGTTCTTCTTTTGCACAAAGAAGAACCCCGCCCCTGCTGGTGACACCGACTTGCTAATGAACCCTCTTGCCAGATTCTCCTGAATATACTGAGACATGACCTCCGTCTCAGGAAGTGAGAGGGGGTAGACTCTCCCCCGAGGAGGTTCTGCTATAGGCAAGAGATCAATAGGACAGTCGTAGGGGCGATGAGGTGGAAGAGTCTCCGCGGCCTTCTTGGAGAAAACGTCTGCATATGACCAATAACACTGAGGAAGAGAAGTGAGATCTACGGGTATCTCTGTGGTGGTGACCTGAACGCACTCCCTGACACACCTGCCTCTACATGAATCACCCCAACCCAGTATCCTCCCAGAGGACCACTCAATATGGGGAGAGTGGTAACGGAGCCAAGGTACTCCCAGCAACACCTCGTCTATTCCCTCGGGCAGGACAAGAAAATAAATACTCTCCTGATGGGAAGGGGACATAGATAAAATGAGAGGGATAGTCTGGTGGGTGATTTGTGAGGGCAGAGTTGATCCATTCACTACACGCTCAGTCACCGGTTTGGCGAGCATCACCAGAGGTATAGTGTGGCGGAGAGCAAATGCAGAGGACATGAAATTCCCCTCGGCTCCAGAATCCACACAGAGCTCGGCGGTGAGCGTGGATGGACCTACAGTAATTGTCCCCTTAAAGGACAACTTGGTGGAAAATGCTGCAGTGTCTAGTGAATCTCCTCCCAAGGTCACTGGACGCGACCGTTTTCCTGACCGCTGTGGACATTTGTTGGCAAAATGTCCTAACTGCTGGCAAATGTTACAGACCATGGGTACTCGAGCGGCCCGGGACTTAGGTCCCGCTCGAGAAACCACCATGGCCTCATGGGAGTCGGATGCCTGGCTGGAAGATTCTAGAGGTCTGGCGAAGGTGGGAGCCAGCCAGAACCTCTGCCTACACTGGGACCGCTCCAACCTCCGCTCGTGAAAATGGAGGTCGATGCGAGTAGATGTGGCGATAAGCTTCTCCAGTGTGGCGGGAATCTCCTTGGTAGCCAAGGCATCTTTCACATGGCCCGCTAGTCCTCTCCAAAACATGGGAATGAGGACTTTATCTGGCCAGTCCAACTCCGAGGACAGAGTCCGAAATTGGACAGCAAAACAGCTGACCAAGGACGAACCCTGTGAACTTGCCAGAAGTTGGAGCGCCGCATCGTGGGTAACCTGAGGTCCTAGAAAGACCTTTTTTAGAGCCGCCAGAAAACGAGGGGCACTCCGCACCACACGGTCGTCATGCTCCCACAGCGGGGTGGCCCACTCCAACGCTCTGCCCGACAGAAGAGATATTACAAAACCCACTTGTGCCCGATCCGTGGGAATCGTGCAGCCAGAAGCTCGAGTTGTATAGAGCACTGACTCATGAATCCCCGACATTGCTTGCTGTCACCAGCAAACTTGTCTGGAAGTGGGAGGTGGGATAATGTGGGGGCAGAGGTGGCAGTGGACATACTGGTTGCAGCCACGCTAGCAGCCTGAACAGCGACTGCGGTAACATCCACAGCTGAGGTTGTGCGCTCAAGAGCCGCAAACATACCCTCCAGCTGCTGGATGTCTCGCAGTAGACGCTGGTCATCCGCCATTTTACTAGCCAGACCCTGGCGCTAATATTATGTTAGGGTCTGCGAAACGCACCTAATAGATATAGTAGAGAGGTGCGTTCGCTACCCGGGGTCCACCGTGCAGGCAAAGCCCGCTGCTAGTAAGATGGCGAAAGTAGCGAACTCTGTTATCCCGCAAAGTCGCTAAAATAAACGCCGTAGCGTGCTGTGGCAGTAAGTGCGAACTCTGTTAATCCCCAGAGCCGCTAACGGGAATGCCACAGCGCTATATGGCGATAGGTGCGAACTCACTTAGCATCAGTGAGCCACAAAGTAAAACGCTAGGGCGCTGAACCAGCGTTATAAAGCGAACCCTGTTGCATCACAGAGCCGCTGAGAAAAAGACTGTGTCCTGTTAACACCACAGGGATACACAGATAACTGCTGTGTGGATAGCAGTCCGTGATCATGAAGACAGCAACGCAATCAAGCAATCTCCTCACTGGAGAAGCCGGTATTCTAGTGCATGGGAGAGCTCAGATGGGAAGGAGCGCCATTTTGGAATGCAGACTTGATGGAATGTTCTGCGGGCATCATGTTGTGTTTGCAGAGCCCCAGATGTACCTAAACAGTTGAAACCCCCTACAAGTGACCCCATTTTGCAAACTAGACCCTCCAAGGAGCTTATCTAGATGTGTAGTGAGCACTTTGAACCCCCAAGTGCCTCACAGAAGTTTATAAATGCAGAGCAGTGAAATAAAAAAATCATTTTTTTTTCTCAAAAATGATTTTTTAGCCTGCTATTTTTTATTTTCCCAAGGTTAACAGGATAAATTGTACCCCAAAATATGTTGCTCAGTTTGTCCTGAATAGGCTGGTACCCCATATGTAGGGGGAACCACAGTTTGGGCGCACAGCAGAGCTCAGAAAGGAAGAAGCGCCATTTGACTTTTTGAATGGAAAATATGCTGGAATATTTAGCAGGTGCCATGTCGCTTTTGGAGAGTTCCTGTGTGGCTAAACATTGGAGCTCACCCACAAGTGACCCCATTTTGGAAACTAGACCCCAAAGGAACTTATCTAGATGCATAGTGAGCACTTTGAACCCCCAGGTGCTTCACAGAAGTTTATAATGCAGAGCCGTGAAAATAAAAAATCATTTTTTTCCTCAAAAAATCATTTTTAGCCCGCAATTTTTTATTTTCACAAGGGTGACAGGAGAAATTGGACCCCAAAAGTTGTTGTACAGTTTGTCCTGAGTACGCTGGTATCCCATGTGGGGGGTAACTACTGTTCGGGCACACGTCGGGGCTCGGAAGGGAAGTAGTGACGTTTTGAAATGCCGACTTGATGGAATGGTCTGCGGGTGTCATGTTACATTTGCAGAGCCCCTGATGTGCCTAAACAGTAGAAACTCCCACAAGTAACCCCATTTTGGAAACTAGACCCCCCAAGGAACTTATCTAGATGTATGTTGAGCACTTTGAACCCCAAGGGCTTCACTGAAGTTTATAATGCCCGGGCATGAAAATAAAAAAATTAAGTTTTTTCCACAAACATGATATTTTAGTCCCCGATTTTTTTATTTTTCCAAGGGTAACAGGTGAAATTAGACCCCAAGAGTTGTTGTCCAATTTGTCATGAGTACGCTGATATCCCTTATGTGGGAGAAAACTACTGTATAGGCACACGTCAGGGCTCGGAAGGGAAGTAGTGACGTTTTGAAATGCCGACTTGATGGAATAGTCTGCGGGCATCATGTTACGTTTGCAGAGCCCCTGATGTGCCTAAACTGTGGAAACCCCCCAAGTGACCCCATTTTGGAAACTAGACCACCCAAGTAACTTATCTAGATGTGTAGTGAGCACTTTGAAGTCCCAAGTGCTTCACAGAAGTTTATAACGCATAGCCATGAAAATAAAAAAGTAACTTTTTTCCTCAAAAAATGATTTTTTAGGCCGCAATTTTTTATTTTCACAAGGGTAACAAGAGAAATTGGACCCCAAAAGTTGTTGTTCTGTTTGTCCTGAGTATGCTGGTACCCTATATGTGGGGGGAACCACTGTTTGGGCACATGTCGGGGCTCGGAAAGGAAGTAGTGACGTTTTGAAATGCCGACTTGATGGAATGGTCTGCTGGCGTCATGAAATGTTTGCAGAGCCCATGATATGCCTAAACAGTTGAAACCCCCACAAGTGACCCCATTTTGGAAACTAGATCCCCAAGGAACTAATCTAGATGTGTGTTGAGCACTTTGAATTTCCAAGTTCTTCACAGAAGTTTATAACGCAGAGCCGTGAAATAAAAAAAAAAAATTTTTTTTAGTCCCCAATTTTTTATTTTCCCACGGATAACAGGAGAAATTAGGCCCCCAAAGTTGTTGTGCAATTTTTCCTGAGTACGCTGATACCCCATATGTGGGGGTAAACCACTGTTTGGGCGCACGTCGGGGCTAGGAATGGAGGGAGCACTGTTTGACTTTTTGAACGCAAAACTGGCTGGAATAAATGGTGGCGCCATGTCGCGTTTGAAGACCCCCTGATGTGCCTAAATAGTGGAAACCCCTCAATTCTAACTCCAACCCTAACCTCAACACACCCCTAACCACAACCCCAACACACCCTAACCCTAATCCCAACCCTAACCATAACCCTAACCCCAACACATCCCTAACCCTAATCCTAACCCTATTCATAACTCTAACCACAAGCCAAACTCTAATCCCAACCCTAACCCCAACACACCCCTAACCCTAACCACAACCCTAACCCTAATTCCAACCCTAACCCTAATTCCAACCCTAACCCTAATTCCAACGCTAAGCCTAATTCCAACCCTAATCCTAATTCTAACCCTAACACTAATGTTAACACTAACCCTAACCCTAATGCTACCCTAACCCTAATGCTAACCCTAATGGAAAAAATATATATTTTCTTTATTTTATTACTTGTCCTTACCTATGGGGGTGATAAAGGGGGCGTTTATTTACTTTTTTTTATTTTGAACACTGTGAGAGTTTATCACAGTGATCAAAATAAAAGAATGGAATCTGCCGGCTGGCGGGCGCACTGAAGTATCCCGGAGGGACTTCGCAGACACCGGGTAGGTGATGGGGGAATCGGAAGGTGGGGGAAGCGGAGGGAAGGGGGAGGGGAGCAGATAGTTACGGTGGCGACTGATCGCCGCCATCAATCGGTGGCGGGGCTGATCGCCATCGTCACTCGGTGTTGGGGGGTCGGATCTCGGTCTCCAGCCAAGGCAGATACTATTGCAGCATCGGCCATGGCTGGATTGTAATATTTGACCAAATTTCATTGGTGAAATATTAAAAATCGCTCTGATTGTCTGTTTCACTATTAACAGCCAATCAGAGCGATCATAGCCACGGGGGGATTAAGCCACCCCCCTGTGGTGAACTACAAAGGGTTTTGTGCCTGTGGGTCGGGTGACCTTTCGGTGACCCTGGTCACCCGACCCGCAGGAACGCAATCTCGCCATGATGCCACATAGGCGTCACAGGTCGAATTTGCACCAACTTTCATGACGCCTACATGGCATCACAGATCGGGTAGGGGTTAAAATACCTCTGATGACCGCTCTGTGTGAGCATCAAATGCTAGATGGAGTTAGTTCTTTTGATTAGAGATGAGTAGTGTTGAGCATTCCGATACTGCAAATATCGGGTATCGGCCGATATTAGCTGTATCGGAATTCCGATTCCGAGTTCCGATATTTTCGTCTTATCGGATACCGGAATCGGGATGTCACTGTCACTGTCAGTGTCCGTCTGTCGGGTCTGTCAGGAGTCAGCGGCACTTACCTGGCAGAAGATCTCCGGCGGTCACGTCCTGGACTGCTTCATGGCCGCCATCCTCTTCTCCCCGGCGGTCACATGCAGTTTCTCGCGATAACTGCAGTGACTGCTGGGTAATCCCGGCCGTAAAGCAGTCAGTCCGATGACGTCACCGCCGGGGAAGCAGGTAATCAGCTGTGCTGCGTTGCAATGACAGGCTCTGCCTGTCATTGCGATGTAGCAGAGCTGGATCGTCGTGGGACTATCGTTATGGACTGCGTCGGACAGGTGGTATACTGTTGGTTTGTTTTTTTTCTTTTTTTACAGGAGATCGATGGCGTCGCAGGAATGAGAGTATAATAAAAGAAATGAAAACTGTGTTGTCTCTTTTATTTCATTAAAATACTTTTTTCTTGCTTTGTCTTTTTTTTACACATTTAATAACTTTGGGATTAATAATGGATCGGTGTCTTATTGACACCTCTCCATTATTAACCGGGCTTATTGTCACCGTGCAATCAACGGTGACATTAACCCCTTATTACCCCACTTGCCACCGCTACAGGGCAAGTGGGAAGAGCCGGGTAAAGTGCCACAATTGGCACATCTTTTGATGCGCCAAATGTGGGGCTGCTGTAGCCTGGTATTATCAGGCTGTTGAGGGCCAAAATCCATGGGCCTTGACAGTCTTTTAATACCAGGCCGCAGCAGTCTGCATTTTACTTGGCTGGTTAACAAAAATAGGGGGGATCCCCACGCCGTTTTTTTTTCGAGGGGATCCCCTATTTTTGTTAACCAGCCAAGCTAAGCAGACTGCTGTGGCCTGGTATTATCAGGCTTGCAAGGTCCATGGATATTGGATCCTTACCAGCCTGAAAAACCAGGCCTCAGCGGTCTGCTTCATCTGGCTGGTTAACAAAAATAGGGGGGACCCCACGCCAATTTTTTTCGAGGGGATCCCCTATTTTTGTTAATCAGCCAAGATATGCAGACTGCTGTGGCCTGGTATTATCAGGCTGGCAAGGTCCATGGATCTTGGCTCCTTAACAGCCTGAAAATCCAGGCCTCAGCGGTCTGCTTCATCTGGCTGGTTAACAAAAATAGGGGGGACCCCACGCCAATTTTTTTCGAGGGGATCCCCTATTTTTGTTAATCAGCCAAGATATGCAGACTGCTGTGGCCTGGTATTATCAGGCTGGCAAGGTCCATGGATCTTGGCTCCTTAACAGCCTGAAAATCCAGGCCTCAGCGGTCTGCTTCATCTGGCTGGTTAACAAAAATAGGGGGGACCCCACGCCATTTTTTTTTCGAAGGGAACCCCTATTTTTGTTAATCAGTTCCCTCTGACGTCACTGATTGTGTCCCTGGCTGACCTGAAGTGAAAGTGGAAAGCAATCAATTAAGCTTTCCACTTAAGGGCCCGTCTCACATAGCGATATCGCTACCGAGATCGCTGCTGAGTCACTAGTTTTGTGACGCAGCAGCGAGCTCACCAGCGATATCGCTGTGTGTGACATTCAGCGACGATCAGCCCCCCTGCCGGGTATCGCTGATCGTCGCTGAAATGTCAGGACCTTTGATCGCTGGTTTCCCGCCTGTCACACGCAACGATGCGTGCCTGTCAGAGGGAAACCAGCGATCAAAAAAAGGTCCTGACATTTCTGCGACGATCAGCGATACCCGGCAGGGGGGCTGATCGTCGCTGAATGTCACACACAGCGATATCGCTGGTGAGCTCGCTGCTGCGTCACAAAACTAGTGACTCAGCAGCGATCTCGGTAGCGATATCGCTATGTGAGACGGGCCCTTAAGCGATGTTACCCGCAGTGTCGCTGTCCCAGATCGCTGCCTGAGCTGCCTGTTTGGCAGCTCAGCAGCGATCATGTAGCGATACACCAGCGATCCTGACAAGTGCATATCGTTGTCGGGATCGCTGGTGTATCGTTATGTGACACCCAGCCTTTACTCTCCTGTCAGGCAGGAGAGGAACTCATTCATTTGGGGTTTACTGTGAGGCTGCAGCATTAGCTGCGGTCCCTGCAGTAAACATTAACCCTTTCTGAAGGATTACACCGTGGGACCTGACTGTGCATGGGATAGGTAAGAATAATTTTGCTTTTTTATTTTATTTTTATTACAGGAAATGGTTTTTGCAGTAAAATAAAAGATGGTCAAAAACATGTGTCTTTATTTCATTAAAATGATTTTTAATTAAAGTGTGTGTGTTTTATTTTTATTTCATGCAATAGGATTAATAATTGATAGTTGTCTAATTGACAGCTCTCAATTATTAACCTGGCTTAAGGTCACCTTTCAATAGCAAGGTGGCTTTAACCCATATTAACCCATTCGCCACCGCTACAGGGCAATGGGAATAGACGGGCAAAGTGCCAGAAAGGGCGAATCTAATTATAGATTTGTCTTTCCTGGGGTGTCTGGGGGCAGATGTTAGTAGCCGGGGGGGGCAAAAATAATGGTCCCTCTCTGGGCTATTATTATCTGCCCCCACTCACTGGCTTTGTCTGTCTGGTTGCGAAAATAGGGCGGGAGCCCACGCATTTTTTTTCAGCAATTTTACACCTCATATATATATATACATGTCATTGAATTTGTGACACATATATATATATATATTTATATTTGTAGTTCATACACTTCTACATAGTATAATAGCCGCTAATTCAATTGCCGGCTTTTGTGAAAATGCAGAACCCGACATGAAATGACACTTGGTGTACATAGGGTTAACCATGTCTTTTCATGTCCTTTGCTATCTAATTTGCACAAACAATTAAATCAGACTATGTGTGCAAAATTTCACACCTCTAGGGGTTAATTAAAGGTGTAAATTCGTAGCAAAAAAGTCCGGTTTTTTTACAACGAATTTACACCTTTAATTAACCCCTACAGGTGTGAAATTTTGCACACATAGTCTGATTTAATTGTTTGTGCAAATTAGATAGCAAAGGACATGAAAAGAAATGTTTAACCCTATGTACACCAAGTGTCATTTCATGTCGGGTGCTTCTGTCTTTTCACTGAAGCCGGCTTTACCCGGCAATTGAATCAAAGGATATTTTACTATGTAGAAGTGTATAAACTATACATATATGTATATATATATGTCACAATGACATGTATATATATATATATATGTATTCTATGTGTGTATTTAGTGTTTACAAGGAAAGAATGGGTTTTTTTTAGTTGCGATATTTTGTTCCCATAGACTTACATGGGACTTCCGGTATCGGTATCGGGTATCGCCGATTTTTTAGTGATATCGGCGATACCATTCCGATTCCGATACTTTAGCATATCGGAAAGTATCGCTCAACTCTAGAGATGAGCGAATTTGTTCGAAAATGATCGCCAAACATAAATTCGGCATGAATATGGCACATTCGGATTCGTGATCGGAAACCTGAGCAAAATTTTATAAAATCAGTAAAAATCGGTAACATTCGGTAAAAGTGCAGGACAATATTTGCATTGCCACAAAAATATTTTCAGCACTTTAGCAACAATAATGGTGGTGTATCATGTGCGTTTTGCACGTGTTTGATGAGGGGGTTTGCAGAGCACAGAGACGCGGCACTCTTGTAAGCACAGCACAGCAGTCATTTTTTTTCCTAACTTTATGTGTGCACATTGCGTTTAGCCAGTCAGGGCACAGGAAACATCCACAATGTCTTGACACAACGGCTTGTGTCATTGGCTGCTGAAATCACATGTCCCTCGACATATAAATAGTGGACATCTTGTTTTATCGCCATTTTGACACTGATACAGCGCAGAGAAGCTACTCCCTACGCTGCCACTGTTTGCAGCAAGATTTCAGCTGTTTAGTTAGGCAGTTGTCTATCAGTCAGATAGTGTAGCTAGATAGTGTCCAGTGTGGCTGTAAAACTTACCTTCAGAGGCAGGCACATGTTCTGCAAGTGTGTTGTGCACGTCTTCTATTGTGCTCCATGCGCAAGTATAGCATATTAGATAATATTTTTTCAATAGCTAAATGTGGAAAAGCCTGCTGTATCCCACCTTGTCATTTATTGCTGTGGTGATAAGAAACTGTCTGCAGACCTAACGTATATTAAAAAAAAATTATAATTTTTTTCTGTTGATAAACATGATACAGCCTGCTATATCCAACCTTTTCATTTAGTGCTGTTGAAATTCTTCTGTGTGCAGAACTGTTGCACATTAAAATTATTATTTATTTTTATTTACAAATGTGATACAGCAGGCGAGATCTGAGTTTGAAATTGTTTGGAGTCTATCATCTAGATTATGTGCTTCTTTGGCATCCAATTTCTCGCTGGCATCTTTTATACATAGGTGTAACAGATGCGTGTCTCAAGCTATCTTCTGAAGAGCATCAAACACTCTCTGGTAATTGTTGTTAGGTAGATGAGTAGTAGTTGTAGTCTGGATCCTGGATCTTGTATTTCCCATAGCTGTCATGTTACTGGTCCTGTTGTACGTTTCCATTCACTCCCCCAAAAAATTTTATGTTACTAACGTCAAACAGTAGGGAACATGTCACTTTTACATTGTTTTGGGCATCCATTCAATCTTATACAGGCCTTATTGACAGGGCCAAAAAATTCTTCTGTTACTAACGTCATACAGCAGTGGACATGTCACTTTTAAATTGTTTTGCGTATCCACTGAATCTTTAAAAGGTCTTATCGACAGGCCCCAAAAAATGATTTTGTTACTAAAGTCATAGAGTAGATTACGTCTCAGTTAAAAATTTTTAGTTATACAGGCCTCATCCACATCTGAAAATGTTGTTTTACTTTGACTAACTTGATTCAGCACATCATATTTCACCATCTCATTTAGTGCCAGTGATATTCAGCTGTGCAGTGGTGGTGCAGAGTAAAAAATCTAATTTTTAGTTTCTAATACTGTGCTCATAGTACACTATGCGAGCAACATGACTGAAAAAGTGAGGTCGTGGTAGAAGGGGGATTAGGCTCGGTGTTCGAGGTCTAAATGGGGTAGGTGGTGAAATTGATGCCACTTTATTGGTGTCTGGCACTAATTTTTGGAAATGTGTACACCCTTGGTTGGGTGTCCATTTGCTGGGTTAGCTGTAGTGGAAGATGTGTCGGTAGCTATTATGCTATTTCTACTCTCTTAAAATTGATACCACTTTGTTTGTTGACTCCAACTAATTTTTGGAAATGTGTACACTCGTGGTTGGTGTACATCTGCTGGGTTGGCTGTACTGGAAGATTTGTCGGTCCCTATTATACTATTTCTACTGTAGTGAAATTGATGTCACTTTGTTGGTGTCTGAAAATACATTTTTGGAAATGTGTAGACTCCTGGTTGAGTCTTCATCATGTGTGTTGCTTGTAGCAGTAGGCCATTGAGACCGGTAGTCCTCCATTCTCATTGAGTCAACTACCCGTGTTACTATTCTTACATTTTTCTGACAATAGTAATCAATGAAACTGATATTTGTGCCACCTGGGTGTGGCTGAGCATCAATTTCAATTTTTTTATCACTTATATAGCGCCAATAATTCAATATTCGCTTTACAGACATTATTGCTACTGTCACCATTGGAAATCACAATCAAAATTAAATATCTGTGTGTCTTTGGAGTGTTTGTAGAAAAATAAGTACTGGGAAGAAACCCTTGCATACATGGTTAGAACAGATAATCTCTTTGCAGATGCTGTCCTTGGAGGGGTTGGAACACAGGACTCCAGCACTGCAAGGCTGCTAATGTTTTTGCGTTGACAACTCAACATTTCTGTGGTTGGAAGCTTACCACTGTGATGCAAACTATGTGCATCACTGCTGTCTTGGGGAAAACCACTGTCAAGATTGTCTTCAAACATATTTTGATACTGCAGAATGGGTGCGTCCCTTTCCATGAGGGGGAAGAAACTGGCAAAATGTACTTTTGTATCATGGATAGAACACACTGGCACCCAGAAGAAAGCACTATTTTGAAGCATAACTATACTAGTAACAATCATTGCTATGAATGTGCTAGAGATGGTTTCTGAGCAGAGGTTCCCTCTGGTGGTTACAGACAGTACTGAACCTTTCAGCGAGGAATGGCAATCTGGGTTCACTGACTGGTCTGATATAAGGGAGGTTCCCTCCCATGATGGTTGCCGGTGATCAATTGTTGGATTTTTGTAGGGTTTTCTGGGTTGCAGAAAGTAATCTCTCCTTTCCTATCCTATTTAGTCAGCTTGTGGCCCCAGCGTTTGCTCAATCTATTTTCTGTCTATGTTTGTGTTTTCATCTTGTCTAACGGCCATTATATGTTTGGGGGCTTCCTAATTTCTTTGGGGATCTGCTCCGGGGCGGATAGCTTTCATCTTTCTGCCTTTAGGTGTAGTTATCTCTCAGGCTGTGACGAGGATCAACGTAGGAGCGCTCCACGACTACCTTTAGTTGTGTCGTTAGTTTAGGAATCTGCAACCCATCAGTTACCAACATCTCAGGTGTTCTGCTGCCCTGCTGTTGTTCCTGTCCTCCTCAGCTACCGAAACATAACAGTATCACCGGCCATAACTGAAAATTATATGGTACTCACAGAAGGGAAAAATAGTGTGGAAAGAAAAAAGTTGTCAGAGATTTTTTTTTTCTGTCTGTTGCATTTTTTCCCTATTTTTCTCTGGGTGCTGAGGAAGAATTTTTTTTTCTTTCAATGGAGTTTGCACAGTTGTCTGGCCGTGTGGATCAGCTTGCCACTGAGGTTCGGAGTATTGCTACCTATCTTGCTAGGTTGCCGGTTGTGGAACCTAGGATTCCTATGCCAGATTTGTTTTTGGGGGATCGGGCTAAATTTCTGAATTTCAAAAGTAACTGTAAGTTGTTTTTTGCCTTAAAGCCTAAGTCCTCAGGTAACGCAGCACAGCAGGTTCAAATTGTCATCTCTCTCCTGCGCGGCGATCCTCAGGATTGGGCTTTTTCCCTGACACCTGGGGATCCTGTTTTGAATGATATTGATGCATTTTTTCTGGCTCTGGGGTTATTGTGCGATGAACCTAATGTCACTGATCAAGCTGAAAAAACCTTGTTGGCATTAAATCAAGGTCTTGAAGACACTGAGTTGTACTGTCAGAAATTCCGAAAGTGGGCAGTCCTGACCAAATGGAATGACGATGCTTTGGCAGCCCTTTTTCGGAAGGGGCTGTCAGAGAATGTAAAGAATGTTATTGTGGGATTCCCTGCTCCCTCTTGTCTCAATGATTCTATGTCATTGGCTATTCAAATTGACAGACGTTTGCGTGAGCGCAGAGGTATGCGTGAGATAGTGTTGCCTTGTGAGCCAGCTTCTGAGCCCATGCAGTGTGATAGAGTGACTTCTGGGGCACAGCGTCATGAGTTTCGAAAGTGCAATGGGTTATGTTTCTACTGTGGTGATGCCTCTCATGCTATTTCAGTCTGCCCTAAGCGGGGAAGACGTTTTGCACGCTCAGTTGTCTTGGGTAGTGTTCAGACTAAATTTCTGTTGACTGTTACCCTGATTTGCTCCATGTCCACATTTTCTGCTCAAGCTTTTGTTGATTCAGGAGCAGCTATTAAACTGATGGATTTTGACTTTGCCAAACGTTGGTGGTTTCCCATGATACCCCTTCGGATGTCTATTCCCTACTGGGCATTGATTCTACCCTTTGGCGGAGAATAAACCCCAGTTTTCTACTCAGGTGATGAGGGTTGAACCAGATCATCAGGAGAGTTGCAAATTTCTGGTGCTGTATAATCTGCATGACATTATTGTACAAGGTTTCCCTTGGTTACAGTCTCATAATCCTGTTTTGGATTGGAAATCTGTGTTTGTGACCAGTTGGGGCTGCCAATGTGTTAATGCCGACACTCCTGTTTTTTCTGTCTCTCCCAAGTCTCAGGATGTTCCTGACTTTTTGACTGATTTTTCGGATGTATTTAGTGAAAGTAAATATGCATCTTTGCCCCCTCACAGGAGCTATTGAATTAGTGCCTGGTGGTAAATTTCCGAAAGGTCGCCTTTTAACTTGTCTGTACCTGAACACGATGCTATGCGATCTTATATCAAGGAGTCATTGGAGAAGGGTCATATCAGACCATCCTCTTCACCCTTGGGTGCCGGTTTTTTCTTTGTGGCCAAAAAGGATGGTTCATTGAGGCCGTGTATTGATTATCGTCTCTTGAATAAGATCACTGTGAAGTATCAATATCCGTTACCCTTGATTTCTGACCTGTTTTCCAGGGTGAAAAGTGCTAGTTGGTTTACCAAGCTTGACCTCAGGGGGGCGTATAACCTTATTCGCATTAAGCACGGGGATGAATGGAAGACGGCATTTAATACCCCAGAGGGGCATTTTGAGTACCTAGTGATTCTCTTTGGGCTCACTAATGCTCCTTCCGTCTTCCAATCCTTCATGAATGATATTTTCAGGGATTTTGTGGATACATTTCTGATTGTTTATTTGGATGATATCTTGATTTTTTCCAATAACTGGGACTCTCATGTGAAACATGTTCGGACTGTGTTCCAGATTTTGAGAGAGAATGCACTGTATGTGAAGGGATCAAAGTGTCTTTTTGGCGTACAGAAGGTCTCATTTCTGGGATTCATTTTGTCTCCGTCTGTTATTGAAATGGACCCGGTCAAGGTTCAGGCCATCTGTGATTGGGTCCAACCTACTTCATTAAAGGCTCTTCAGAGATTCTTGGGTTTTGCCAATTTTTATCGTAAATTTATTGGTAATTTCTCTGGTATTGTTAAACCTTTGACTGATTTGACCAAAAAGGGTTCTGATGTGGTGAATTGACCTCCTGAGGCAGTCTCTTCGTTTCAGGAACTTAAGCAGAGATTCACTTCTGCTCCTGTTCTACGGCAGCCTGATGCTTCTCTACTGTTTCAGGTGGAGGTTGATGCCTCTGAAATTGGCGCAGGTGCCGTTTTGTCCCAAAGAGATCCAGAGACCTCTAAGAGTAACCCTTGTGCCTTTTTCTCTCAAAAATTTTCTCCAACTGAACGTAATTATGACGTGGGTAATCGGGAGTTATTGGCCATGAAGTGGGCCTTTGAAGAGTGGAGACATTGGTTGGAAGGAGCCAAACATCAGGTGGTGGTCCTCACAGATCATAAGAATCTGGTTTATCTCGAATCAGCCAAGCGACTTAATCCTAGACAGGCCAGATGGGCCTTGTTTTTCACACGTTTTAACTTTGTGGTTTCTTTTCTTCCTGGCACTAAGAATGTTAAGGCGGATGCCCTCTCGAGGAGTCTCTTTGCGGATGCTCCTGAGTTATCTGATCCTACTGTTATTTTGAAAGAGGGTGTAGTTCTTTCCGCCATCTCGCCCAATTTGAGACTGGCCTTGGAAGGGTGTCAGGAGGATAAACCTGAGCGATGCCCTATTGGGAAATTGTTTGTCCCAGACCAGTGGAAGAAGAGTGTGATGTCTGAGATTCATTGTTCCGTGTTGGCTGGTCATCCGGGATTTTTGATACCAGAGACTTGGTGAGTTGGTCCTTTTGGTGGCCTACTTTGTCTCGTGACGTCAGGGAATTTGTGCAGTCCTGTGCGACTTGCTCTCGCTCCAAGCCTTGCTCTCGCTCTAGTGGTTTGTTACTGCCATTACCTGTGCCCAAGAGGCCATAGACCCATATCTCTATGGATTTTATTTCCGACCTCCCTGTTTCTCAGAGAATGACCGTTATCTGGGTAATCTGTGATAGGTTTTCCAAGATGATACATCTTGTGCCATTACCTAAGTTACCTTCCTCCTCTGAACTGGTGCCTTTGTTCCTTCAGCACGTGGTTCGGTTACATGGCATTCCGGAGAACATTGTGTCTGACAGAGGAGTCCAGTTTGTTTCCAGATTTTGGAGGACATTTTGTTCTAAACTTGGTGTTCAATTATCTTTCTCCTCTGCTTTTCATCCTCAGACCAATGGACAAACCGAGAGAACGAACCAGACCTTGGAGACCTATTTGAGATGTTTTGTGTCTGATGATCAAGATGACTGGGTCTCTTTTTTGCCTTTGGCTGAGTTTGCTCTTAATAATAGGGCTAGCTCTGCCACCTTGTTGTCTCCATTTTTCTGCAATTTTGGGTTTCACCCTCGATTTTCTTCGGGACAGGCGGAGGCTTCTGTCTGTCCGGGTGTTGACTCTGTTGTGGAGCAAATGCAGCAGATTTGGGACCAGGTAGTGGAGAGGTTGTCTCTCTCTCAGGAGAAGGCCCAACGGTTTGCCAACCGGCATAGGACTGATGGTCCTCGGTTTAAAGTGGGGGACTTGGTTTGGTTGTCCTCAAGAAATATCCCTATGAGGGTTGCATCTTCAAAGTTTAAGCCCAGGTTCATTGGACCTTATAAGATCATGGAGATTCTTAATCCTGTTTCCTTCCGTTTGCTTCTTCCAGGGACATTTAAGATCCATAACGTGTTCCACAAGTCCTTATTGAAGAGGTTTGTCGAGCCAGTGGTTCCTATGGCTGCGCCTCCTGACCCTGTTTTGGTTGAGGGCAATCTGGAGTATATGGTTGAGAAAATATTGGATTCTCGTTTTTCTAGACAGAAACTCCAGTATTTGGTTAAGTGGAGAGGTTATGGTCAGGAGGACAATTCTTGGGTGTTTGCTTCGGACATCCATGCTAGGAGACTGATCCATGCCTATCACCGAGCTCATCCTGATCGGCCTGGTTGCACAAGTGAGGGTTCGGTGACCCCTCCTCAAGGGGGGGTACTGTTATGAATGTGCTAGAGATGGTTTCTGAGCAGAGGCTCCCTCTGGTGGTTACAGACAGTACTGAAACTTTCAGCGAGGAATGGCAATCTGGGTTCACTGACTGGTCTGATATAAGGTAGGTTCCCTCCCATGATGGTTGCCGGTGATCAATTGTTCTTGTCTCAATTGTGGTTTCTGGTTCATTTGGAAGTTTGCTGGAGTCTTGCCTGCATCTTCTGCTTTCAGATAAGATATTTTTTGCTTTTCTTTTTGTGCTTGCTTTTTGCATTGTTTTCTGCACTTTTGTGGAGGTCAGCCAGGTCTCTTCCTGGGGCCTGAGCTCCTCACAGTTTATCTGCAGCCACTGTTATTTGCTCATTTGCTTTTTCCTGTTTTTTCAGCGGCTGCAGCTTGGTTTTGTTCACACTGAGATCTGATTTAGCGGGTGGCGAGATCGTGTGATCTCAGTATTTTTGTAATCAGAATTGTTGGATTTTTGTAGGGTTTTCTGGGTTGCAGAAAGTAATCTCTCCTTTCCTATCCTATTTAGTCAGCTTGTGGCCCCAGCGTTTGCTCAATCTATTTTCTGCCTATGTTTGTGTTTTCATCTTGTCTAACCGCCATTATATGTTTGGGGGCTTCCTATCTTCTTGGGGATCTGCTCCAGGGCAGATAGCTTTCATCTTTCTGCCTTTAGGTGTAGTTATCTCTCAGGCTGTGACGAGGCGTCTAGGATCAACGTAGGAACGCTCCACGGCTACCTGTAGTTGTGTCGTTAGTTTAGGAATCTGCAACCCATCAGTTACCAACATCTCAGGTGTTCTGCTGCCCTGCTGTTGTTCCTGTCCTCCTCAGCTATCGAAACATAACAAATCATGTTGCAGATAGTGCTGCAAGAAGGCACACATGGGTCGGTCTCTTTCATGAGGTCCAACTCCACAGTGTGGTGGTGAAGGGATAACACTCAAGATTTCTTCGCCCATCCCATTGCGGCAACCAACGACAACAGAGAGGAAATCATTATCCTCTTCATTTCCTAACTGGTGCGCGTCCATCACCTCGTGCTGCTCATACTTTTCATGGTCCTTCTCCATTTGTTTCTCCTCCATTTGTTTCTCCCATGGCAAGTGCCTGTGAGACGACAGACCTGAAATTAGAGATATTGATAACCCTAAAGGCATCCTCCTCTGCTTCCTCTTCTTCCCCCGGGACCACCAGCACGTCCTCACCCAGACTATTTAAAGTGTGATCCAGCATTTAAATGACAGTAATAGTCATGCAATTTACGGCATCATCACTGCTAACCATCTTATCAGCCATTTCGTAAACATGCTGAAGGGTACAGAGGTCCTTCATCTGTATCCGCTACGCAAGTGTGAATTGCAACACGTCCGTACTGCGATGTACCAGGCTATTCAAAATGTCATACTGCACCAGGTCTCGGCACTATTGCGATAGTCGCTGCAACATATACAGAGTTGAATTCCATGGTGTGGTCACTTCGCATATTAATCAGTTAACAGGTAGTTCGTAAGATATCTATACTCACTTAAGTGGAATGGTGAAAGTGAGCACACAACGACTGTGTTTTCTACAGCAGCATAACCATGCTGGTACAGAGGTGTAGGAATTGTTGTACCATCAGATTGAGGATGCGAACCACAAAAGACACGTGTGTATGGTTTGCCCGGCGTAGGGCCACCACCCGGTTTGCACCGTCATTGCACTCAACTTTCCCCGGCTAAAAATTGAGTGTAGGTAGCCATTGGTCAACCTCGGCATGGATAGCTGTCCACAACTGTTTATCTGTATGACTGCAATTACCAAGCCAAGGCTTATTAATTTAAATGCGGCCCGATTGCAGTGAGCCGTGTCTGCACAGTACATAGCTGGGTGGGGATTCCCTCTGCAGTCTTGTAACGTTGGTTTCATTAAGGCAGATGGTTGAGGGCACAGGTGGAGGCCCTAAAGGAGGTGGAGGCAGCAGAAGCACTGGAGGAAGTATTACATAGCTTTGGTTCGCAAGCCCTGGGGATTCAAAGATTTGGTGTCTTGTGGCACCTTGCTGTCTACTGCTTAGTCTCCATCCCTGGTGTGTGGTACTTTTGTTTTCTAAGTAAAGCTTTTCAGTAGTTTAGTTCTCCAACCCCTCTTTTCTAGTAGTTTAGTTCTCCATGTTCTGATGTGTATTTGTTTAGTTCTGCAATCATAGCTGTTTAGTAGTTTAGTTCTCCAACCCCTGTTGTCCATTAGTTTAGTTATCCATTGCATGTTGTGTAGTGGTTTAGTTCTACAACCCTGGCTGTTTATTAGTTTAGTTCTACAACCCCTGTTGTCTAGTAGTTTAGTTATTCATCTTATGGTGTGTAGTGGTTTATTTTTCCATCACCAAGCGCCTTGCAAGCCTTGAGGATTGCAAAACTTGTGGAGCAGACCCTTCCACGAATGCCCCTACAGCCACCGGAGTCACCCAGTGCCCAGTCATCTAGCTGTAATTCCCCTGTCCATGTTTGCTCGTGCAGGTGTCATTGTTTAAATGCACCCTGTCAAATATAGAATTGTTCAGGGAACGTGTGATGTTGTCTATAGAGTTGAGCGAAACAGGTCGGTCAGATTCATGTCGCCGACTTTCGCCAAAGTTGGTTTTCGTTGACCGAAACATGACCATAGCGTGCAGTCGGCAATGTTGTTGGCAAAATGAGCGCCAAAGTAGGTTTTCCCAGAATGCTTTCAGGCGCCTTTTTTCAGCCAATGAGCAAGGACATACACTGTGGGCAACGAGATGACATGTGCAGCATCCACCACCATCTTAGAGAAGGGCATTGCAGTGATTGGCTTACTTTGGGGGGCGTCATAGTGTCTATAAAAGCCCTGACCGCCGACCTCCATTTTACTTCTGCCGATATTAATAGTAGGGAGAGGTTGCTGATGCTGTTTATCAGAAGGGAGAGAGTTAGCGCTGGAAAGAGAAATTCTTCTGTGCTTGTGCTTACAGCAATTGTGCTGTACAGTTAGTGTGCAGTGACAGGGGAGGATTTTCTTGTGTACAGCAGCGTTGGTTATTAGGCTGCCTGATAGCTGTATTACTGTGTTTACACTGCTGTGCAGACTGATTTTTACACAGCACTAACACTTTTATCTTTTTTTTCTGCACAGTTACCGAGCGTTCATTTTTTCCCACACCGTAAAGAGCTGTACGCTCCTCACACACTACTGTGTACTGGCTGGTATCACGGACAAATACATGCTGACTATCTGTGTGTGACTCCGGAAATATATACGGAAATTGAAATTTTCCCCTACACCGTATACAGCTGTCCTCTTCTGATACAGTACCGTATATCTGCTCTTTGTATTACGGTCAAATCCATACTGAGTGAGCGTGTGTGTGTGACTCTGGAAATATATTACAGAGATTTACATTTTCCCCTACACCGTATACAGCTGTACGCTTCTGATACAGTACCGTTTTTCTGCTTTTTGTATTACAGTCAAATCCATACTGAGTGAGCGTATGTGTCTGACTCCGGAAATATATACGGAGATTGAAATTTTCCCCTACACCATATACAGCTGTCCGCTTCTGATACAGTACCGGTTATCTGCTCTTTGTATTATGGTCAAATCCATACTGGGTGAGCGTCTGTGTGTGACTCCGGAAATATATACGGAGATTTAAATTTTCCCCTGCACCGTATACAGCTGTACGCTTCTGATTCAGTACCGTTTTTCTGCTTTTTGTATTACAGTCAAATCCATACTGAGTGAGCGTCTGTGTCTGACTCCGGAAATATATACGGAGATTGAAATTTTCCCTTACACCATATACAGCTGTCCGCTTCTGATACAGTTCTGTATATCTGCTCTTTGTATTATGGTCAAATCCATACTGGGTGAGCGTCTGTGTGTGACTCCGGAAATATATACGGAGATTGAAATTTTCCCCTACACCGTATACAGCTGTCCACTTCTGATACAGTACCGTATATCTGCTCTTTGTATTACGGTCAAATCCCTACTGAGTGAGCATCTGTGTGTGACTCCGGAAATATATACGGAGATTTAAATTTTCCCTTACACCGTATACAGCTGTACGCTTCTGATACAGTACCGTTTTTCTGCTTTTTGTATTACAGTCAAATCCATACTGAGTGAGCGTCTGTGTCTGACTTCGGAAATATACACGGAGATTGAAATTTTCCCTTACACCATATACAGCTGTCCGCTTCTGATACAGTACCATATATCTGCTCTTTGTATTACGGTCAAATCCATACTGCGTGAGCGTCTGTATGTGACTTCGGAAATATTTACGGAGATTTAAATTTGTCCCTACACCGTATACAGCTGTAGGCTCCTCATACAGTACCATATATCTGCTGGTATATTTGGTACATTTTCCCAAACATGAGGAAGTATGGTGGAAGAGGCCGCGAACGTGGGCATGGGGGCAAGCTGGTACTGATGGTGGTGGTGATGCTTCTGCTGGTAATGCCAAAAGCCCAATAGCACCTAAGGCAGGAGGTGTTGAGCCTGTGTCATTGTCTGGCTCCAGAAGGCCTGGAAGGCTCCCTTTTCTGGGAGTAGGTAAACCGCTTTTAAAGCCGAAGCATCAGGAACAGGTTTTGGCTTACATTGCCAAAAGAGCCTCCAGCTCTATCATCTCCTCTTCTGAAGTTTCAAAAAATGCAAGCGCTGAGTCGTCAGTGCAGGCTCCTGGTCAGGAACAACACCTTACCTTGAGTCCTTCACCCCCACCAAAAGTGAAGGATGCGGCAGGCCACACTTCAGATTACTCCCTGGAGCTCTTTTCACATACCATGCCTGGGTTATCAAGTCAAATCCTGAATTACCCAGTCCAAGATGAATATGACAAGGAGTGCACTGATGCACAGCCACTGCTATATGATTCTACTAGTACATTCACCCAGAGCACTGCATTGCCCTCGCAGTCTACTGAGCCAGATTCTGACCCTGATGAAACTCAGGTGCCCCTTCCCGCATACTACACCACCTTCCACGGTGACACAGAGGAAGGTGCAGATGAAATTGAAGAGGAGGTGTTGGATGACCAGTAGTTGACCCGATTGGCATCCGTTGGGGGAAGAGGGTGCCGTTGGAAATAGCTCAGAAGAGGAGGAGGATCAGCAGCAGGCATCGACATGGCAGCTGCGGTTATCTGGCAGGCCCGTAGCAGTCCAAAAACGTGTTAAAAAAACAAAAGGAGTTGCAGTACAGCTTGGCCAGACAGTCAAATTAGCACAGCGTGCAAGCCCTGGAAAGTTTTCCCATAGTAGGAAATGTGCAGTGTGGCACTTTTATGACCAAAATCCTTTTGATGAAGCAAAGGATATCTGTAAGAAGTGCAGAAGGACCTTTAGCTGAGGGAAAAATCTCCGAAATTTGAATACCAGTTGCATGCTTAGACATGTAAACACCATGCACTTGCAAGTGTGGACGGACTACAAAACCTCACTGACTTTGAACGCCTACATTGCCAAACTGATCTCATTAGAGATAATGCCCTTCCGTTTGGTTGAAAGCGCAGCGTTCCGAGAGCTCATGGTCTACGCTGTCCCACGCTATGACCTACCCAGTCGACACTTCTTTTCTAGAAAAGTCATCCCTGCCCTCCACCTGCATGTGAAAGACCGCATTGTCCATGCACTCAAACAATCAGTGAGTGGAAAGGTGCACCTCACAACAGATGCATGGGCCAGTAGGCATGGCCAGGGCCGTTACGTGTCCATCACTGCGCACTGGGTTAATGTGGTGGATGCAGGGTCCACAGGGCACAGCGGCAGTGGGACAGTGCTGCCTAGCCCATGGTATAGGCAACAGTTGGCTGTAGGCGTTCGACCCTCCTCCTCCTCCTCCTCCAGAAGCGAAAGCTCGTCGACAGAGCGCAGTCACACGAGCACTCCATCCACAGCTGCCAGTGTTGCACAAGAGGTGTCCCACTATCGAACAGCTAGTGGTAAGCCTCAGCAGGCTGTTTTAAAGATGATGTCTTTGGGCGACAACAGACACACCGCGGAGGTACCGGCCGACTGCTTGCAGCGAGAAACTGAGTCATGGCTGGGCAGTCTACATTTTGAGCCAGGCAAGGTAGTCAGTGAAAATGGCTGTAATTTTGTGGCGGCCATAGCCCTGGAAAAACTCAGACACATACCTTGCCTGGCTCACCCCTTGAACCTGGTGGTGCAGTGCTTCATAAATAATTATCCGGAGTTACCAGCCCTGCTCCATAAGGTGCGAAGACTGTGCTCGCACATCTGTCTCGCCAGTAGACTCCAGTGGTATGCAGAGGCTGCAGCGATCACTCCACCTTCCCAAGCACTGCCTAATCATAGACGTTGCAACAAGGTGGAACTACATCATGCACATGGTTGAGAGGCTGTGCGAACAGAGGCAGGCTGTAACGCATTTGTGGGAGGATACACCGGCAGGCAGTTTGAGGGCAGACATCGAGTTGTCGGGTGTGCAGTGGTCAAAGCTGAAAGACCTCTATAAAGTGCTTCAGTGTTTTGAGGAATGCACACGGCTGGTAAGCGCAGGCGACGCCATCATTAGCGGCGTCTGCAGCGGAGGAGGAGGAGGGAAGCCTTAATGACAGTCAGGCATTGTCTGCTCAGGGAACTGTCCTGGACGAGTTTGTGGAAGAAGAGGAAGAGGAGGAGGATGAGGGGGATGATTATTTTAAGGAAAGGAGGATGCTTCTCAGGGGGCAAGAGATAATGTTGGCTTGCCAAGGTCAGGTACAGGGTTTGTGCGTGACTGGAGGGATGTGGATTTGGCAGAAAGTGCTCCTCCACCCTCCACTGGCAGTGCATAATTGACACCTGGAACATTGGCCCACATGTGTGATTATGTCTTTCAGATCCTAAAAAGGGACCCCGCATTGAAAAAAATTATGAAGGTGACAACTACTGGTTGGCCAGCATCCTCAATGCATGCTATAAAGGCAAATTACAGAACATCATACCACAGGAGAACCTAGAGCTAATATTGGCGAACAAACAAGTAACTCTGGTAAACCGTTTGATAGAGGCATTCCCAGCACACAGCAGCGGTGCAGGTTCTACCATGAGCCGTATTGTGCAACATGGAAGAAATGTTCGTGGTGCACACAGCCGAAGTGGCGTTGGAGACAGGGGTTTCATGACCATGTTGTGGACTGATTTCTCAAGTACCGCTCACACGACTGGTAATACTGAATCGATTGCAACAGACAGGAGACAACAGTTGTCAACTATGGTTAAAAATTACCTCTCCTCCCCTATCAATGTTTTCCCTCACAGTTCATTCCCATTTGACTACTGGGCCTGTAAACTGGACATTTGGCCTGAATTGGCACAATATGCCTTACAAGAGCTCGCTTGCCCTGCTGGTAGTGTGCTATCAGAAAGAGTCTTCAGTGCTGCTGGATCAATCCTGACAGAAAGAAGGACCCGGCTGTCGATCCAAAATGTAGGTGATCTCACCTTCATTAAAATGAACCATGCCTGGGTTTCAAAGGATTTTGCACCACCTTCCCCTGATGACACATAGGTTGCCAGCAAAATGGCTCGCTTTGTCATCCTCTTCCTCCGACTTCTCCAATTCCTCCATTTGCAGCTTCTGAACGTCCAGCCTACACCTCAATATATGCCAGTTTTTCCACCTCCCTAACTGGGCTGTACCCCCCCCCCCAGGGCTGGCGTCAGCACCTGGCGCACCCGGACAAGTGCCGTGGTTCACTCGCCGTCAGAGACACCGGCGTACTATGAGGGGCCCTGTGCCAGTGCCAGCGCCCATGAGTGTGCCCCCCCTGCTTGCTCAAGGCCCCAACATTTGCAATGCTTACCTCTCCCTGTTCCACCACTGTGACGTCTTCCGTGTTTCCAGACAGTGACATTCAGGTCACAGAGTGCGATGATGTCACGTCTGTGCGCCCTCTGCCTGAATAATCACAGTGCAGAGAGCTGGAAGATGGCGACGCTGAGGAGTCCAGAGTAGAGCAGTGCCCAGCGAGGAGAGGTATTTCATTTTTTAAATGTTTGGAGCAATTTATGGGGAGCATTATACACTGGAGAATTATATATGGGGCCCATCATACACTTGAGCATCATAGATAGGGCCCATTATACACTGGAGCATTATATATTGGGCCCATTATACACTGGAGCATCATATGGGGCCCATTATATGTGGAGCATTATATAGGTCCATGATACACTGGAGCATCATCCGTGGTGTTATGGGTTGCAGAACGTACCAAATAAATATAAATAAAAGGTGCGTTCGCAGCCCGGGGTTCACCGTGCAGGCAGAACCCGCTGCTAGTAAGATGGCGCAGTAGGTGGTATGAGCGAACTCTGTAATCCCGCAGAGTCGCAGATATGGACGCTGTAGCACTATATGGCGAAGTGAGCAAACTCTGTTACTCCACAGAGCTGCTAAACAAAAGGATGTGGCGCTATATGGCGGTATAAGAGAACTCTGTTGCTCCACAGAATCGCAACCTAAACGCTGACTAATAGCGATGTCCGCGTGCCGCCACCGGGTTACGTCCGGACTGCGCAGCTTCAATATAAAGTAGTCAGCAATGCACACAGCAAACTCCTCACCGGAGATGCCGGTATACTAGGGGCTATACAGCCAGAGTCCTGAACCCATACACACAACTCCTCACCGGAGATACTAGCGCACGGCCATGCGGTTATGCCACCTTTTTATAGTAGCCACGAGTACGAGACCTTCCAGAAAGGGCCAATAGGAAGCTGCTTCAGAACACCACCAGCTTCAGGACCTTTCTGGAGGACCAATAGGAGTCGCAGCAGTATCCGAGCATGTGACCCCTGATCTCCAATGGAAGATCTTGCCCTGGGCATTCTCAGATGGAGAAACAGAGGACTTAGTCCCAAATCTGCCTGCTCCACCACTGGTAACAACAGAGGACCCAGGAGCGGCAGCAGCAAGTCTGCACAGTATTATACCGGGCGAGACGCTGGGACCGACGTCTCTGCTGAGCAGGCTCCACTGCGGCCAGAGATGGATGGGAGACCGCAGCGGGACTGGTTCGAGATTCCCCTTGTGCAGCAGCGGGAACTTGATCCCTAATACATGGGGCACATCATATACTGGAGCATCATATGGGGCTCATTATATATGGTGCATCATATGGGGCACATTATATATGGAGCATCACATGTAGCCCATTATATATGAAGCATTATATATGGGGACCATTATATTTGGAGCATTATATGGGGCTCATCATACACTGGAGCATCATATATGGGGCCCATCATATACTAGAGCATCATATGGGGTTCATTATTTGTGGGGCATCATATAGGGCCCTTTATATATTGAGCATCATATTGAGCACATATGGGGCCTATTCTGTATGGAGCATTATATGGAGCCCATTCTGTATGGAGCAATATATGGGGCCCATCATATACTGTATGGAGCTTTATATGCGACTCATTATACTGTATGGAGCAATATGTGGGGCTCATTATACTCTATGGGGACCTCCTATACTGTATGGCACATTGTATGGGGACCATCATATACTGCAGCATTATGTGGAGCTCTTCATATACTGTATGGAACATTATATGGGGCCAGTTTTATATGGAGCAATATATGGGGCTCATTATTATGTATGGCGCACTATGTGGTGCCCATAATACTGTATGGAGGACTATACTGTCCGTTTTTTGAGCTATTGTAGAATTTACAATAGATATCACTCATGTAATGTAAGAAGTGAAGTATTTTGCATTGTACTAGACCTATATTTCTCTGCTGTATCGGAGCATCATGAATTGTGGTATGTGTTAAAGGGGCCCACTGAGACCCTTTCGCCTGGGACCCATGAAAACCTGGAGCCAGCCCTGCCCCCCAACAACTTTAGCCAAATAACCCCGAGTTTTCAATACGTTACTATTATTATAAAGTAAATTAAGGTTGACAAACTTAAGTAATAAGAATTGATGTCGTTGGCATTGAAATGGGCACTGTAGGTGTGTTTACTGTCCTCCACTCACTGGCGACTTTTCTTCCCCATTGACTTGCATTGGGGTCGGGTTTCGTTTGTTGTCGAAACTCCGACTTTTGCCGGTAGTTAGTCTGCCGACTTCGTTCGACTCGACTTTTGGTAAAGTCGGATGGTCTGAAACCCGACTCAACCCTCCCGGAGGCAAAGTCGCTCATCTCTAGTTGTCTGCGACTTGTTGCTGTAGCGCAGGCACATCTTTCTTAGAGAAGTAATGGTGCCAGGGCAACTGGTATTGGGAGGACTGCGACGGCAATCAGCGGTCGGAAACTGTCTCTATCTATTAGGCAGAAAGGCTGCATTTCTGTGGCCAACAGATTGGAGTGGCCTTGCAATAATCACAGAGATCACAGACCATGAGTCATACAGAAACAAGCGCTGTGATCTTAGTAGCAAATAGCGCTCAGTTGGCCCCTGCTGTCCAGACAATGACACAATTGGGACACGAATCATCTGAGGAGGCCGCAGGCTGTTGACAATAATTAGTTCTCAGAAAAGAAATAGTGAGGGTACAGCTTATCGACGTCCAGATTACAACATATGGAATATGTGCATATCGCGCTGTACGTTCACTGCTAACTCCACGATAACTCTACACTCCTCGCTGCCAACAACAATCCTGTTTTTAACCCAATAAATAAATACAGGCCGATTGGACGCCATTTTTCTTTTGAGGTTCACACCATCAGGGTGTTCCATCCCCTCTCCCTCAGAGTAGCAGTCATTTACCCACCCCCAGGCTCACCCACCCACTTCCTTGACCACTTGTATGCGTTGCATCTACACTTAATGTCCTCAGAAATGACAAACATTATCCTGGGAGACTTCAACCTCCTCAACTGCATCCCAGCTTCTATCTCTATCCCCCATTCTCGTGGCCTCTCACAACTTTCAAACTCTGAGACACACAAAGATGGTAACACCCCTGATCTGGACTTTATCCTTTTAAGTTCAATTTCCCACCTAGATGACTCACCTCTTACCCTTTGTCCCCCATGAAACTAGGAGTATAACCACAACTTAGACATTTTCAGGTGCTCCCTAAAAACACATGTGGTTTGGGCGGCCTATCACATTCTCTAATCAAAGTACTTTTTATATATAAACTGCTTATTATTTTTATTGCATATTCGGCAGAAGTAATCCGAATCAAACATTAAAATATTCACTCATCTCTACTTGTGATGAATTTTCTTTAAAATAAAATATAATTGCTTATGCATAATCAAGTTTTGATTATAATGTGGAATTTTTAAAAGGAAAGAGTTGCACCTTCGTAATGCTGCGTTGTTTTTGCCATCTAAAGATTTTATCGAGTGAACAGGTGCATGGTCAGACCACGATTTGTTGCTTATTGTAACTCTGCTAAATTTGTAAAGAGAATATATTGTTGTTAATATCAGACTAATTCTAGAGGAAGTTCTATGAATATTGGAATAAAATGTACACTCCTTAGAGGAAGAGTTGATGCACCTAAATACATCATATAGGTCATTCCTTATTCGCCAGTTCTTCAAAGAAAATATTTTCTGTCTGGATGTTGATGTGGTTTCCATGTTCTGGTCTGGAATGATTCTAAAATCACAAATTATAATCAGATCTCCTATTTTTTAATTCTTTTTAATAGCTTACTTAAAAAGTATATCTGTCCTCTTGTGTGTAAATGTTAACAAGGGTACATTCGCTGTTATTAATCTTGCAGATCAGAATGTGATATCTGCCATTTATATCTTTTATTTCTGAAATTAAACTTTACAGAATCTTTAATTATTGTTTATGCTCATCTTTTATTTCTTTTGTCTGAGGTATGAAAGATCTGTAGGAATTTTTTGTGTTGGAATTTGGGGGGACTATCTATACAAAATTTAGATTCCTGGAATCCTATAATGTCTGCCTTTTGAGTGTTCAGCTTCTTTCCAGGCCAAATACCTATTTAGTGGGCTATTAAGCCTCTTGAGTAGTGATGGGCAAGAACTAAAATGCTCGGGTGCTCGTTGCTAGAGTCGAGCATATTGAAATGCTCGGGTGCTCAACACGAGCAATGAGCCCAATGTAAGTCTATGGGAAACTCGAGCATTTTTGCCATGGCCCCCACCCCCCCGGGGGTCTTTTTAGGGTCTAAAAATGGCAGATATCGATGGGAAAAGTGCTCAAATGACATGGGATCACAATTTCAATTCTCCATTACTTTTCGACAGGGGTACAAAAATGTTAAAGCCGATGCCCTGTCCAGAAGTTTTGACCCGGTGTCTCCCCCTGAGCCACCGTCCTCCATTCTTCGCCCGGGGGTGGTAGTAGTGGGGGTCTTGTCAGAGTTGGAACAAGAAATTTTGAGGGCTTAGTTCCTAGCATTGGCGGCCAGACGAGGGGATGAATTGTTTGTTCCAGATTTATTGTGGCCTAGACTTCTGCAAGAGTTTCATGAGTCTAGGCTGAGTGCTCATCCTGGTATCACGGCCACTAGACACGCAGTAGCCAGGGTTTTTTGGTGGCCTTCACTTGGGTCCAATGTCAAGAGATTCATTTCTACTTGTGGAGTTTGTGTCCATTCCAAAAGCTTGCATAGCCGGCCGGCTGGGGAGCTCATACCTTTACCAGTTCCTGATAGGCCATCGACTCATCTCTCTATGGACTTTATTACCGGTCTTCCACCTTCCAGAGGCAATACCGTGATCTGGGTGGTGGTGGACAGGTTTTCTAAACAGGCCCATTTCATTCCCTTGGCAGAATTACCCTCAGCAGAAACATTGTCAAGGTTGTTTGCGCTGCATGTGGTCCGATTGCATGGGGTACCCCTGAATGTTGTGTCTGACAGAGGTGTGAGGTTTGTGGCCAAATTTTGGAGGGCATTCTGTAGGAGTTTGGACATCTCACTCTCCTTCTCGTTGGTGTATCACTCGGAGAGTAATAGTCAGACGGAACGCACCAATCAATCACTTGAACAGATGTCTGACCAGACAGGAGGATTGGTGTGATACATTACCGCTGGCGGAATTCGCTTTTAACAACCAGGTGAGTCAATCCACCAACATGTCACCATTCCTGATCAATTATGGGTTTAATCCCCATTTTGGGGAGTTTTCACGATTGTATTCTGGTTGTCCAGGGAAGGAGGGATCCGTTCAATGGTTAAAAAATCTCTGGGCGGAAGTCCAGCATAATATCTCTTGGGCCCAGGTGAGGTACAAATATTTTACGAACAAAAAGAGAGCCCCGGGACACATGTTTCAGGTGGGGGAGAAGGTTTGGCTTTCCACACGTAACATCAACTTGAAGGTACCATCAGCTAAATTAGGACCAAAGTTCATTGGTCCATACGAGATTGTGGAGATAGTCAGTGGCATATAGGTTGCGTCTCCCCGCCTCCTTAAAAATATCAAATGTGTTCCAAAAATCTCTGTTGAAACCAGTGGGGTCTGTCAGGGAGGACTCCAAGTCTGTTGTTCCTCCAGTGTTGGTGGAGGGTCACTTGGAGTATGAGGTCGGACATATTGTGGACTCTCGATGGGTGCTCCGCTCCTTGCAGTACCTGGTCCACTGGAAGGGATATGGATTGGAGGATCACTCATGGGTCCCTGCTCACATGGTACATGCGGATCGCCTGGTTCGGGCTTTCCAGGCCAAATACCTGGGGAAGCCTGGGGGTCCAGAGGCCCCCCATTGTGAGGGGGCACTGTCATGATTCCTGTGCAGGTTTGACCTGCATGCCAGGGGTTAATCCCAGTGCAGGCTCTGACCTGCACACCGGGTGTTTATTTATTGTGGCCTCTCTTTGGTTTGGGGAGGGCGTCTTATAGCCCTGGGAAGTTCCAATCCACATCAGTAATACTTTTGCCCTTGGCTGAGTGTGTCGACCCTGAGTACCTGTGCTTGGTGCCTGTGTTCTAGCTTGCTTGTATGGTTCTGACCCGTTTCTTCCCCCCGTTGTGAGTTTGCCTTTTGATTCTGTACTTGTATCTGCTTCTCTAGTTTTCTGACTTCTGCTACGTCCCTGACCATTCTTGATTAGCGTCCTCCTTGTGTTCCACATTGCCTCTCTCATTTACTGACCTCGGTTTGTCTTGGATATTGTATCCCTCTGCTTCCCTGTCATTTCCCTGGTGTCTGGTGGCCCCCTTTTCCCCTCTCCTCTGCTCCAGGGTCCCTGTAGCATCCTGCACTCATCTCCAGCAGCAGGATGCTAAGCCCCACCCCCTGTGGTTACGTGCTGCAGGTCCTGTTAGTACACTCACCACCCGGCCTTCTGCTCACTTCAGCCCTGTTGTATTGCTGTTGTCTTGCCCAGCTCCCAGATGCTGTGAGTACAGCTGTCACAGGCTGTCAGAGTCTCTTGGCTCTTACTGTCAGGGCTGCTGAAACCGCTGGTAAGTGCCTACCTGGCAGTTTCTTCTGAGAGCTTGCATCTCCACGAGCTTAAAAGGCAACATTTCGAATGCAAGCAGATGAGAAATGTGTGAATTTAGTACTGTGACATGTGGGGTTTTGGCTGCGTATTTCCACTTGCGTTAAATTCACTGGGTATGGACAACTGAAGGCTCCGCTGGGACAAGGCCGTGGACGTGCTTGATGATGATTCTATTTGACTGTAGGCAATGACAGGTGCAGGGCTGGAGACATCTTCACATGCATCATGGACAGGGATTTGGCTTGCATGCACAACTGTGGAAGAAGCAGTGGTGCCACCTGCAGTCACTGTTCCTGGAGCCTGGGAATCAGCCCACAAAGTCAGGTGCTTTGCTGCCATGTTCCTGATCATGCTGGTGGTAGTCAGTGTAGAAGTTTTGCTACCCCTGCTGATGCAGGCATGGCAGGTGGTGCAAATAGCCTGTTTGGGGTTATCGGCAGAGTCTTTAAAAAACAACCAGACTCGGGAAAACCTAACAAATGTATTACCAACTTCTGTCGTGTTGGAATTGCGAGGAACAGTTGCCCGCTTTCTGTCTGCGGCCACCACACTGCTTCTTCCTGTCTGTTGCGGTGCTATGCTTCCCTCCCCCTGTGTCCTGCTGTCCTTGCTCTGTATGTCTTCCTGCCAGGTTGGGTCAGTTACTATATCATCCACAACCTCCTCTTCCACTTCCGCACCCTGGTCCTCCTCCTGACTTTCTGCCAATTGTGTCTCATCATCGTCCACCTCTTGTGACACTTTCCACCATCGCCTTCGTGTGACCATGGCTGCTCAAATATTTGGGCATTGATACATGCAATCTCATCTTGCTCCCCTTCAAGTAGACCGGGCGAGAGACCCGAATCTATAAATGGAAAAGTAAACAGCTCTTCCGAGTGTCTAAGTGTGTGATCAGTTGTCTCCAGCCACATGGCATGGTGGGAGGAAGGAGGTTCATGGTGAGGAATATGCGGTCCAGACTCACGGCTACTCAGACTTGACCGTGTAGAAGACAGGGTGCTGGTGGTGGTGGTGGCAAATGAAATGGAAGCATTATCTGCTATCCAATCAACAACCTTTTGAAACTGCTATGGGTTCAATAGTGGTGTGCTGCTGCGGTCCCCTAGTAATTGGGACAGGAAGGTCGGGCAAGAAGATGTGGCTGTTCATTGTTGCCCAATTTCAGCTTCCCCACGGCCTCGGCCTCTGCATGCACCATCACCATCACGTCCACTACAATGTCCCTTGCCTAGTGCCTTGTCCATTTTAAAAGTGCTACAATATTTTCAAATATATACTGTATTTCAATATACAATATTTTCAAATGTCTGAATTTGGAGCAAACTTATATTTGATCCGTGTGCGTTAAAACGACAGTTTAAAATATGTGGCCTGTAGGATACAATTTATTTTTCACAGCTAAATAGTGTCAATAACTAGGGTGAAACACAGCAAAACAGTTAAATGGAGGCTGGAAATGCCACAATTTGTAGCCCACTGATAGATGAGGCGTGTGCTGGAGATAACACACTGTTCAATATGTGGCCTGTATTTTTTGTTTTTTTACAGCTTTATAGTGTATAGAACTAGGGTAAAACACAGCAAAAGCAGTTGAATGGAGGCCTGAAATGCCAAAATGTTTAGCCCACAGATAGATGAGGCGTGTGACGGTTAAATATGTGGCCTGTATTTTTTTTTTTGGCCAGCACAATTGTGTCAATAAATAGGCTAAGACACAGCGAAAAAAATTCTATAGAGGCCTGAAATGGCACAATTTTTAGCACAATAATATGCGATCCATGTGGCAGACAAATCCAGTGTAAAATATCTGCCCTGTATCTAAATATTTTTTGGGCAGCAAAATTGTGTCAAGAAATTGTATAAGACACTCCAAAATAAATTTACTGTACCACAAAAGTGGCAGAATTTGATACGCACTCCGATGTGATGGCTGGGAATGGCAAATTAATTTAAAATAGCTGGATTTTCAAGATGTACTATGAAAAGGATCTGGCTGTATTCTGCAGTGTCAACAAGCAAATGGAGAACAAAAAAGGGGGCTCTGGATTGCTTTGGAATACAATAATCAGGATTAGGATGCAAAAAAAAAAAATATTCCTGGCCACTGATATCTGGCTATGTATATACAGTCAATATATGTAATATGCAGCAGCAGCATACAGTAATAGAATGGACCCTCTTGATGTATGCAATGAAGTATGCCACATACAATGCCTGTCTGCTACTGATATCTATATACCCACATACAGTGCGTGCATGCCTTGCACTGATATGTATACACGCACATACACTCCCTGCCTACCTAGCACTACAATCTATATACCCTGTAATTAGTCCTTAGAAGGACTTTTGATTTAGCTGGATTTGTGTACTCTATTATGGTATATCCACACTAACTTATAAACCCCAAATCTGACGCTATCTCGGCAGCAGCTCTCCCTACACTAGCTGATTCCAGAGCTGAATGTGATGAGCAGGGCGGCGCATGGTCTCTTATACATCTGATGATGCTGTGCGGCCAGCCAATCACTGTAATACCACAATAAAGATGGCTGCGGCATTACAGTGTGTGGCAGACAATCCCTGCATGTTGATTGGCGCTCTCCAAACATACTGGGCATGGATCTGAATTCCCACTGAACAATCCCGGAAATGCTCGGCGCTCGACAAGTACCGCGAGTACAGTGATGCTCGCGCGAGTACCGAGCATTATGCTCGCTCCTGACTACTAGCCTCTAGTGATGAGCAAGTATGCTCAGTTGCTCGGGTTTTCCCCAGCACGCTCGGGTGATCTCCGAGTATTTGGAAGTGCTCGGAGATTTAGTTTCTGTTGCCGCATCTGCATGATTTGCGACTGCTTGACAGCTTGAATACATGCTGTGTTGCTGTATACTTTGTGTTGAGAAGATGTCTTTATTCCTTTATAAATTGGACTACAGCAGCTAAGATAAGGGGATTGCATTGGGTTCTCCTGTGCTGACAGTGCCGGGGTCTTAACTGTACCGGTGTGCCTTTTGTGAATGGAACCAGATGGATAAATGCGTCGGTTGCTGAGCTGCTGGAGTGAATCAATTCTTCAGAAAAGATAAGGAAAATGCTTTTTATTCACAACGTGTTTCAAGGCAGTACAGGCGTCTTTTTCAATTCTTATTGTTAAAATGTAAACAGATGAACAGAGGACAAATGATTAGGATGTAAGAGAAGTGGGATATGGACCCAGAATGTGCCAATGGAGCCAGAGAGGGAACATTTAACAGAGGAGCCAACCAGACAGATAAGGGAAAGAGAATTTATACATATAAATGATGACACTTAAATAATGAACAAACTGTTGAGGAGAAGTAATGGGACTGTATGAGATTTTGGGATTAGAACCTGGGATGGGCCAGTGAATAGAAGTCAAAAAAGCAACATTTAACAGAGGAGCCTAGATGAATAAAGTGTTAAAAAGAAAGCAGTGGAAGAGAAATGGGATTAGAAACCAGAATGAGCCCATGAATAAGAACCAGATGGAGGACATTAAACAGAGAAGTCACATAGGTAGACAAGCAAATGGTGATGCAAAAAAGGGAACTATACATATAAATGAATGAAAAACGACAAAAACGTGTTGAAGAGAAAGGAGTGAAAACAATTCTTTTCTCAAAGATAATTTATTTCATTTCTTTTTTTGCCAGTGGATGAGATAAATTAGGGAAAGGTGGCCTATTTTGCACAGGTATATACTTTTAAAACCAAAAAGAGGGTTACAGAAGGGGATAAAAAACGAGGATTAAAATTTGAAGAAATAAGAAAGCATAAAAAATTAAAGCAATAAATAGTTTAAAATCAAGAAAATTTAAATTAAAAGAGGAACTGCCAAGAAAAGATAACTTGGATGCAAAACCATGTGCATAGTCATTATTTGGAAAAGACGTATTGTGACATATATAATTAAAAATGAGGTTATTAACCTCTTCACACAGCAGCCGTTTTTCATTTCTGTTTTTCGCTTCCTTTTCTCCCAGAGCCAAAACTTTTTTTATCTTTCCATCAATATGGCCATGTGAGAGTGACACCATTGGTTTTAACATATTGTGTACTCAAAATTGTCAAAAAAAAATTCCAAGTGAGGTAAAATTGCAAAAAAAGTGCAATTCCACAATTGTCTTTTGGATTTTTTTCTTTTAAATATTTTATTAATTTAGTATTAAGACCGGAAAGGGTAACAGAATGGAAAAGGGGTAAGTAGGGTATAACTTACATAGGTAAAGGGAACAATAAAATTAGAGAACCCTCAAACATTACTAAACATTGTTTGAAGAGGATATAAAAAAAATAAAATAACAAAACAATACAATAGCATTCGTCAGACCATCTTATGAGGAACTCCTCAGAAAGAGATACATCTTTTAAATACGCATCAATTAAAACAGCAATTAGCATAGAGACAAGTTTCAACATGTTTGTTTAGCGTAAAACTTGCTGTTCCAGATCTCCCATTTTTTTGAGTACTTATGAATACTATTATTAACAACCGCAAATCTCCATTCCAGGTCACTGTGTAGACAAATCCTATCTAAGATATCTGCAAATTTAAGGTACCTCCGTTTTTTTCCACCATTGCGCCAAGGTAATCTTGACCACCAAGAAAATATGTATAATAACATATCTAATTGAGGGGTCAAATTGTTCCATGTCTAATGACAGAAGCACTCTCCCAGGAGTAATTTGATACAGTAAAGATGTATATCTTTGTACCGTGTTAGCCAGTAGATAGAAAAATATTTAGAGTTGAGAGTCCTCAGTGGTTGATACCTTTTAATGGCTAACTGAAAAGATGGTAACAAATTGCAAGCTTTCGAGACTACTCAGGTCTCTTCATCAGGCATAGACTAATACAACATCTGAAGAATCACATATTTATACACAAAAACACAGAAAAAATGCAATAGGTAAGACAAGTGACGTGAAGCAGAATAGTCATTATGGCAGAGGGATGAGCATAAATATTGGAACAGTTCATAGATAAGGAGTGTGAAAGTTTTATTGCCCTCTGATTGGGGTCTGGTAATGTTTTGTGATGTTTTCACAGGGTATTTGGAGTAAATTCCTTAATTGATGTAATAGGCCATAAAACCATGTGACAGGTTCATTCCAGCATTAAGAGTGTCAAAGGTCACCATCAATTTGTATTCGCAAATTCTTCTCTGCCTCTGAGATGTGAATCTGCTTCTTAGTACCAGTATTTTCATATCTGACATGCTATGATCAGGGGAGCAAAAATGTTTTGCCACAGGTAGATCCATTCTTTTTTCTCTTATTGCGTGGCGATGAGAATTCATCCTTGTTCTCAGTTTTTGCCCGGTCTCCCCACATACAGTCCCCCAGTTGGACATTTAGTACATATAATTAGGTACACCACATTAGATGTAATGCAGCTGAAAGTACCTGGTATCTTGTAGTCCTGATGTGAGTTGGGGATCTTTATCTTGTCCGTGGTCATTATAAATGGACAGGTTTTGCATTTCTTCTGATTGCAAGGCAAGGTTCCTGCAGCTGTTGGGGAGGACAGGGAACTTCTGACAATGATGCTTCTTAGATTTGGGGGCTGTCTAAAACACAGTAGTGGGGGGTCTGGAAATATGGATTGTAACCGGGCATCTTTTTGTAGTAAAGGTTGTAGTTTCCGTGCAGCTCCCCTTAGCACCTCCAGATTTGGATTGTAGGTGACCACTAAAGGCACCCGGTTATTTTCTTCTTTAGCTTTGTAATGTAGCAGGTGATCCCTTGATATTCTGGTGGCTCTTGTAATTTGGTTTTCAATTGTTCTTGGATGGTAGCCCTGATTTAAAAAGGTCTTTCTAAGGCGACCAAGGTGTTCATCTCTATCCATGGGGTTGGAACATATACGGTTGTATCTGATGGCTTGGCTGTAGACAATAGAGTTTTTTATGTGTTTTGGATGGAAACTGTCCCATTTAAGGTATGTTGGACGGTCGATTGGCTTCTGATACAGGGATGTCTCTATTTCATTGTCCTTCAGTTTAATGATGGTGTCCAAAAAGTTAATTTCAGTGCTGGAGTAGTTAAGTGTTAAGTTGATGGTGGGATGAAATTGATTGAACTGTTCGTGGAACGTCTTTAGCTGTTGCTCAGACTCCGTCCAGATGATTAAAATGTCATCAATGTAGCGGTAGTAGGCCCGAGGCCTGGTGGGACATGAGGACAGAAAGTCGCTTTCAAGCTTGGCCATGAAAAGATTTGCATACTGTGGAGCCATTTTACTTCCCATCGCTGTGCCAGTCTCCTGTAAATAGATCTTGTTGTCAAATTCAAAGTAATTGTGGGTGAGGATGAATTTTGTGAGTTTCACCACAGAATCAGCATCATTCTCTGTGTTTTTCATGAAGTCTTTGCAGGCATTTAATCCATCCTGGTGTGGGATATTAGAGTACAAGGATTCCACATCCATGGTGGCCAGGATGGTTCCTTCTGGTAGAGGACCTATTGCTGCTAGTTTATTCAGTAGGTCAGTTGTGTCCTGAATGTAGCTGGGTGTATCCTTTACCAGAGGTTTAAGAATGCCCTCTACCCATCCAGATACCTGCTCAGTAAGGGTGTCCACACATGAAATAATCGGCCTCCCTGGATTCCCAGCTTTGTGGATTTTGGGAAGCATGTAGAATGTCCCTGTTCTTGGACTCTCTGGTATCAGGTCATCGGCTCTTATGGATTTGTCAGACAGACAAGATGCCAACTTGCTTAGTTCCTTGTAATAGTCCTGTGTAGGGTCCGACTCCAGTTTTCTGTAGTAGCGTGTGTCCGTAAGTTGTCTGTTTGCTTCCTTCATATAGTCTGATGTGTTCATCATGACTATTGCACCTCCCTTGTCAGCAGGTTTAATGATGATTTCTTTGTTGGTTTTCAGAGACTGTATAGCCTTTCTCTCCTGGGCACTGATGTTGGATGCTTGTCTCTTGTTGGTGGCTATGATGGTGGATTTTATCAAATATCTGAATGAGTCTATATATTTATCCAAATGAGGGTTGCGTCCAGGAGGAGGTGTCCAGTCTGACCTCTTCTTGGTTGTTGAGATCCCTTTTCCTTCAGTCCGAGTGTTTTCTGAATCTTCTGTATCATTGAAGTATTCCCTCAGGCGCAGTCTCCTGAAAAAATGTTCCATATCACTGCAGAGTTCAGTTTTATCCAGGGCCTTAGTGGGACACAAATGAGAGTCCTCTAGAAAGCACGGCAAGCTCCACTTTGTTGGGTTTGTAATCCGAGAGATTGATGACACAGTTAGATGCTTTTGTGTCTGGAATGGAGTGGTTGTCAGAGTTGTCAGGTTTTGTTTTGGATCTGTTTGTATAGAGTCCGGAATTGAGACGCAGTCTGTGTAGTTTCTTTTCTTTGTTATGAATCAGAAAGGTCCGTAGTTTGTTGTAGTATTGTTGTAATTTTTGTTCTGTGGTTTCTGGAAGTGTTTTCCTTAGGCTTTCAAATTGCCCTTGGACGTTACTCCTTATGCTGTAGCAGACATGCAAAAGATGGTTCCTAAGTCTCTCAGAAGTCCTGTGGCAAAGGTTTTTTGCATAATGGGTATTGTAGGTGTGAAGAATTGGGTTTGTAATCCAGAGTCCTTTGGGAATTAAATTATCCTTTTTGCATTTAGATAAGAAAAAAATATCGCTGTCCATTTGTGCACGTTTCTTCAGAAGTGGTTTTAGTTCCATAAAGATGCGGTACATTCTGGTATCCTCCATTTTGATACAGTAAAGATGTATATCTTTGTACCGTGTTAGCCAGTAGATAGAAAAATATTTAGAGTTGAGAGTCCTCAGTGGTTGATACCTTTTAATGGCTAACTGAAAAAATGGTAACAAATTGCAAGCTTTCGAGACTACTCAGGTCTCTTCATCAGGCTGAACTAATACAAAATCTGAAGAATCACATATTTATACACAAAAACACAGAAAAAATGCAATAGGTAAGACAAGTGACATGAAGCAGAATAGTCATTATGGCAGAGGGATGAGCATAAATATTGGAACAGTTCATAGATAAGGAGAGAAAGTTTTATTACCCTCTGATTGGGGTCTGGTAATGTTTTGTGATGTTTTCACAGGGTATTTGGAGTAAATTCCTTAATTGATGTAATAGGCCATAAAACCATGTGACAGGTTCATTCCAGCATTAAGAGTGTCAAAGGTCACCATCAATTTGTATTCGCAAATTCTTCTCTGCCTTCTAGAGGACTCTCATTTTGTCCCACTAAGGCCCTGGATAAAACTGAACTCTGCAGTGATATGGAACATTTTTTCAGGAGACTGCGCCTGAGGGAATACTTAAATGATACAGAAGATTCAGAAAACACTCGGACTGAAGGAAAAGGGATCTCAACAACCAAGAAGAGGTCAGACTGGACACCTCCTCCTGGACGCAACCCTCATTTGGATAAATATATAGACTCATTCAGATATTTGATAAAATCCACCATCATAGCCACCAAGAGACAAGCATCCAACATCAGTGCCCAGGAGAGAAAGGCTATACAGTCTCTGAAAACCAACAAAGAAAATCATCATTAAACCTGCTGACAAGGGAGGTGCAATAGTCATGATGAACACATCAGACTATATGAAGGAAGCAAACAGACAACTTACGGACACACGCTACTACAGAAAACTGGAGTCGGACCCTACACAGGACTATTACAAGGAACTAAGCAAGTTGGTATCTTGTCTGTCTGACAAATCCATAAGAGCCGATGACCTGATACCAGAGAGTCCAAGAACAGGGACATTCTACATGCTTCCCAAAATCCACAAAGTTGGGAATCCAGGGAGGCCGATTATTTCATGTGTGGACACCCTTACTGAGCAGGTATCTGGATGGGTAGAGGGCATTCTTAAACCTCTGGTAAAGGATACACCCAGCTACATTCAGGACACAACTGACCTACTGAATAAACTAGCAGCAATAGGTCCTCTACCAGAAGGAACCATCCTGGCCACCATGGATGTGGAATCCTTGTACTCTAATATCCCACACCAGGATGGATTAAATGCCTGCAAAGACTTCATGAAAAACACAGAGAATGATGCTGATTCTGTGGTGAAACTCACAAAATTCATCCTCACCCACAATTACTTTGAATTTGACAACAAGATCTATTTACAGGAGACTGGCACAGCGATGGGTAGTAAAATGGCTCCACAGTATGCAAATCTTTTCATGGCCAAGCTTGAAAGTGACTTTCTGTCCTCATGTCCCACCAGGCCTCGGGCCTACTACCGCTACATTGATGACATTTTAATCATCTGGACGGAGTCTGAGCAACAGCTAAAGACGTTCCACGAACAGTTCAATCAATTTCATCCCACCATCAACTTAACACTTAACTACTCCAGCACTGAAATTAACTTTTTGGACACCATCATTAAACTGAAGGACAATGAAATAGAGACATCCCTGTATCAGAAGCCAATCGACCGTCCAACATACCTTAAATGGGACAGTTTCCATCCAAAACACATAAAAAACTCTATTGTCTACAGCCAAGCCATCAGATACAACCGTATATGTTCCAACCCCATGGATAGAGATGAACACCTTGGTCGCCTTAGAAAGACCTTTTTAAATCAGGGCTACCATCCAAGAACAATTGAAAACCAAATTACAAGAGCCACCAGAATATCAAGGGATCACCTGCTACATTACAAAGCTAAAGAAGAAAATAACCGGGTGCCTTTAGTGGTCACCTACAATCCAAATCTGGAGGTGCTAAGGGGAGCTGCACGGAAACTACAACCTTTACTACAAAAAGATGCCCGGTTACAATCCATATTTCCAGACCCCCCACTACTGTGTTTTAGACAGCCCCCAAATCTAAGAAGCATCATTGTCAGAAGTTCCCTGTCCTCCCCAACAGCTGCAGGAACCTTGCCTTGCAATCAGAAGAAATGCAAAACCTGTCCATTTATAATGACCACGGACAAGATAAAGATCCCCAACTCACATCAGGACTACAAGATACCAGGTACTTTCAGCTGCATTACATCTAATGTGGTGTACCTAATTATATGTACTAAATGTCCAACTGGGGGTCTGTATGTGGGGGAGACCGGGCAAAAACTGAGAACAAGGATGAATTCTCATCGCCACGCAATAAGAGAAAAAAGAATGGATCTACCTGTGGCAAAACATTTTTGCTCCCCTGATCATAGCATGTCAGATATGAAAATACTGGTACTAAGAAGCAGATTCACATCTCAGAGGCAGAGAAGAATTTGCGAATACAAATTGATGGTGACCTTTGACACTCTTAATGCTGGAATGAACCTGTAATGTATGTACAGTTCATATAGCGTCTTGTGCTTGGGTGCGATGAAAATACATGAGACACAGGTTTGATATAGAAAGTCTTGTATTACTTCATACAAGTTGGCAAAAATAGTCACACAGTTTGCAGACACAGAAGCAGGAGACACAGCAGGCCAGAGTAATCTAAGCTCAGCAATCACTCTCCACAACAGGTTCAGGATCTTCTTCTCTGTTACCATAAGTCCATGCAAACGTGGGTCTTTTAAAGAGCAGGGTTCAGAGTCCACAAGTGCTTCAGAGTTCCTCAGTAGGAATAGCTGGAGTACAAGGTCCAAGGCTTCCAGGAGTCAGATCACAGGTTCACTGCAGGCTAGATTCTGAAGCACTGATTGCTCAGCTGTGGCTGCTTAAGAAGCAAAAGGAGAGAATCAGGGCGGGAACATGCAAGCTGGAAACTACATTTTGACTGAGGGCAAGATAGCTGCAGCAAGACAGAAAGTAAAATGGCTGACAAACAAACTGAGTTTCAGGAACATGTACACAGAACCTTACATTACTCCCCCCTTAGGGACAGCCTCCGGATGACCTCAGGCCAGGCTTGTGTGGGTACCTCTGATGAAACTGACGGAGCAAGCGAGAAGCATTAACGTTTTTGACTGGTTCCCAGGAGTTGTCCTCCACTGGGTAGCCCTGCCATTTAATCAGATATTGTAACTGATTTCTATACAACCTGGAATCTAAAATCCTTTCCACCACAAATTCTTCCTGACCATCGACTAGCACTGGGTCAGGGCAAGGAGAAGAACGTCCAGGAAACGTATTGGGTGTCGCAGCCTTTAGTAGGGATACATGAAAGACAGGGTGAATTCTCATAGTTCTGGGCAGTTGAAGACGACAAGCAACGGCACTTATAATTTTACTGATTTTATAGGGTCCAATGTACTTATGTCCCAACTTAGACGATGGAATCCTTAACTTAAGATTTCTGGTTGACAGCCAGACCAAGTCTCCTACCTTGAAAGCTGGTGCAGGTTTACGAAATTTATCTGCTGCTTTCTTGTACCTTTCCTGAGCCGATTCCAGATTCTCCTTTAGAAGATCCATATTCTTCTGTAAAGACGTGATTCTTTCAGCCACTGCTGGTAAAGGCGTTTCTATGGGAAATCGTGGTAGAATGTTAGGATGATAACCTAGATTAGAGTAAAAAGGAGACTGCTTAGTGGAGGCACTCTGAGAGTTGTTATACGAGAACTCAGCTAATGGAAGTAGATCCACCCAATCATCCTGTAGGTGGCAGATAAAGCAGCGGAGATACTGCTCCAGGGTTTGATTGGTTCGTTCGGTCTGTCCATTAGTCTGGGGATGAAAAGCAGAAGAAAGGTTTACTTTAATGTCCAATGCTGCACAGAAATTTTGCCAAAACCTAGAAGTGAATTGCACCCCTCGATCCGAAATAACCTCATCCGGTACTCCATGTAAGCGAAACACATCTTTAATCATCAAATCTGATGTCTGTTTTGCAGTGGGTAAGCCGACACAAGGGATAAAATGAGCTGCCTTTGTTAGACGGTCAACCACCACTAGAATGGTGTTCTTCCCTTGAGAGGTTGGTAACTCCACAATGAAGTCCATAGAAATGGATCCCCACGGGCGGGACGGGGTGGGAAGAGGCTGTAACAGACCAGTTGGTGAGGAGCGAGTGTTTTGCATCTTGCACAGACTTCACATGAAGTGACATAGTTTAAAACATCCTTCCTGCAAGTGGGCCACCAAAAGAAAAGAGAGAGAAATTCCTGTGTCTTTAGAATTCCTCTATGCCCAGCTATCTTGGAATCGTGAATGAGTTGCAATACTCTCAATCTGACTGTTTCAGGAATATACAGGCGTTGTCCCTGAATCCACACACCATTCTTAAAGACAAGACTTACGTCCCTTGGGGGTTGTGCCAAAAAGGAATCCGCATGGTATGCTTCCTTGATGTCCTTAAGTAGGTCTTGATTATGAATTACTCCTAGGAATCTAGAGTCAGGAAGAATAGTCTTAGGAGGAGTAATTGGACGTGTCTCTGCTGAGTAAATCCTAGAGAGTGCATCAGCCTTTCCATTGCGCGATCCTGGTCTATAAGAAATGATAAAATTAAATTGGTTTAAGAAAAGATTCCAGCGAGCCTGGGAGGAGTCAGGCACTTAGCCGACCTGATAAACTCAAGGTTACGATGGTCTGTCAGGACGACTATTTGCTGTGCAGCTCCCTGAAGAAGGTGTCTCCATTCTTTGAAGGCGGCAATAATGGCCAACAACTCTCTATTGCCCACATCGTAGTTCCTCTCAGCCGAAGACAACTGCTGGGAAAAGAAGGCACAGGGATGCAAGACATTCTTCTCACCTGTTCTCTGAGAGAGTATAGCTCCAACGGCACAGTCTGAAGCATCCACCTCTATTATGAAGGCAAGCTCGGGGTTGGGATGTACTAGGATAGGTGCAGTGGTAAATTTATCTTTTAGACGGGAAAATGCTTCCTGGGCTTGGGGAGTCCAGGAAAACCTAGACTCTTTCCGGGTAAGTTGGGTGATAGGTGACACTACCTCAGAGAAATTTCTAATGAAACGTCTATAGAAGTTGGCAAACCCGATGAAGCGCTGTACCTCCTTCACATTTCTAGGACTTGGCCAATCCTTGATGGCTTGGGTTTTGCTTCCATCCATACTAATTCCTTGTGTAGACAGTACATACCCCAGAAATTGAATTTCGGTCCTATGGAATTCACACTTTTCAAGTTTGATGTAAAGATGATTTTGTCTTAGACGTTCCAAGACCATTCTCACATGTCCATGATGTTCCTCTGTGGAGTTAGAAAAAATTAGAATATCATCCAAATAAATTACCACGAATGTATCTAGGAGATCCCTGAAGATGTCATTCACCAAGTGTTGGAAAGTGGCTGGGGCGGTACTCAGACCAAAAGGCATAACTAGATATTCAAAGTGTCCATAGCGTGACCTGAATGCAGTCTTCCATTCATCCCCAGGTCTAATACGGACTAAGTTATAGGCCCCACGAAGATCCAGTTTAGAGAAAATTTTGGCATGTCGCACTCTCTCCAATAACTCAGGGATTAAAGGCAATGGATAACGGTTTCTAATAGTAACCTTATTGAGTTCCCTATAGTCTACGCATGGTCTCAGAGATCCATCTTTCTTCTTTACAAAGAAGATGGGTGCACCTGCAGGAGATGAAGAGGGGCGTATGAAGCCCTTGGCTAGATTTTCGTCTATGTAATCCTTTAAAGCCTTTAGCTCGGGCCCCGCCAGGGGGTAGATCTTACCAAAAGGTATCTCTGCTCCAGGCAATAATTCAATTGGACAATCATATGGACGGTGAGGAGGAAGCTGGTCAGCGTTCTTCTTGTCACATAAATCCACATAGTCCTGGTATACAGCTGGTAGTTCAGGGACTGACATGGTTCTTTTAGGAACAGAGCAAGCTGAAACTTTTGGACTCATCTGTTTCTCTGGAAAGTGTAATTCCTTGATCTCCCAGTTAATGGTAGGATTCTGAGCCTGCAGCCATGGTAGCCCTAGAATAATGGGAAAGTGGGGAGAAGAGATAAGCATAAAGGACAGTTTCTCTTGATGATCTTTACCCATAAGAACCCTCAAAGGCTCTGTTTCCTGATCCACTGGTCCAGAGGTCAGCAGGGAGCCATCCACAGTTTCCATCTGTACTGGTGTAGCCTTCTTCACTGAACGTATCCCCTGTTTCAGAGCAAAGGAGACATCCATAAAATTTCCACTTGCCCCTGAGTCGATCATAGCAGAGCTAGACACCCAAGTTGAGTCAACCCAGAGTTTGATGGAAAGAAAGCAATGAGAATTGTTTTTCTTACAACTCAGCTGGGACACCGCTGAGGAAACTTGAAAAATGGCAGCGTTTACACAGTCAACGTCCTCAGAGGTAACGGAGTTTAAGTCAGAGAAATCAAGATCTGTTGCTGCAGATCTCTCTGGAGCCTGAGGCTCGGACCTGACAGATCCCCTCTCGCAACACTCACAGTGAATGAGTGCTGCAGTAGTCTTACGAGAACGGCTGGGGCAGTTTATAATGAAGTGCCCTGACTTACCACAATAGAAACATAGATTCTCCTTAAAACGATGTTCCTTGCGTGCATCACTAACCCGTCGTTGTAAAGAGTCTACCTGCATGGGTTCAGGTTCAGGTTCCCGTGTAATCCTACTCAAAGGTTCCTTAGCTGGAGAGGAAGGTAGGAAAAGGTTAGTGCGATTGCTTTCAAACCATCTCTCTTGCCTGCGTTCAGTCAGACGAGTATCAATACGGATGCAGTAGTTAATAAAGTCACCTAACGCAGTGGGAGGGTCGGCACGAGCAAGTTCATCCTTAATCAGTGGAGATAACCCCTTTCGAAAAATAGATTTTTTGGCGGAACTGTCCCAGGTGGTATCAAGGGCCCATCTCCTGAAATCCAAGGCATATTCAGCTACCGAGTGCTTACCTTGGCGCAAAGCTAACATGGCTGCTTCAGCTGTTGCACCTCGATTGGGGTCATCAAACACCTGCCCCATGGCTGAAATAAAATCATCAAGGTGATTCAAACAATCATCCTCAGTCTCAATCAGAGGGTTTGCCCACATTAAAGCCTTGTTGGTAAGCAACATAATTATAGTAAGCACCTTAGATCGTTCAGTGGGAAATTGTGAAGCATGTGCAGAAAAAAAAAGATTGCATTGATTAATAAATCCCCTGAATTTCTCACGTTCACCGCCAAAACGAAAAGGGGGCAACTTGGGAATCCCAGAACTCGGGGCTACGGCAGGAGCCTGGACTCGCCCCTCTAGAACCTCAATCCTGGCTCGCAAATCCTGGGTAGTCTGTCCAAACACTTGCAAATTGTGATTAGTGAGGTCCTGTAGGTTTGTAAAACGGGTCTTTATATTCTGCAAATCTGCAAGGATATTATCAGTCACTCCGCAAAGTTCCCTTATGCGGGCCTCCATTTTCCAGATCTTTTAAGACAGGAGTACTGGAAGAAGAGGAGAGGAAAAAAAAAACAATAGTGTTTACCTGTGGTAACACTGCAGAGAAAAAAAAAATTAAGGGAACTGCTCACCTGGAATGGTTGTGAGAAGTCACAACCACCATCATCACAGAAAGCTCAACCGGACATCTGACATCCACAGTTACAGCAGACAAAAAAGAGAAAGAAAAAAAAAAACAATAGTGTTTACCTGTGGTAACACTGCAGAAAAAAAAAACTTAAGGGAATTGCTCACCTGGAATAGTTGTGAGAAGTCACAACCACTGTCATCACAGAAAGTACAACCGGACATCCAATATCCACAGTTACAGCAGACACAGCCTTTCCAGACCCAGCAGACACTAACGTTTGGCTTCAGAATCTTGTAATGTATGTACAGTTCATATAGCGTCTTGTGCTTGGGTGCGATGAAAATACATGAGACACAGGTTTGATATAGAAAGTCTTGTATTACTTCATACAAGTTGGCAAAAATAGTCACACAGTTTGCAGACACAGAAGCAGGAGACACAGCAGGCCAGAGTAATCTAAGCTCAGCAATCACTCTCCACAACAGGTTCAGGATCTTCTTCTCTGTTACCATAAGTCCATGCAAACGTGGGTCTTTTAAAGAGCAGGGTTCAGAGTCCACAAGTGCTTCAGAGTTCCTCAGTAGGAATAGCTGGAGTACAAGGTCCAAGGCTTCAGGAGTCAGATCACAGGTTCACTGCAGGCTAGATTCTGAAGCACTGATTGCTCAGCTGTGGCTGCTTAAGAAGCAAAAGGAGAGAATCAGGGCGGGAACATGCAAGCTGGAAACTTCATTTTGACTGAGGGCAAGATAGCTGCAGCAAGACAGAAAGTAAAATGGCTGACGAACAAACTGAGTTTCAGGAACATGTACACAGAACCTTATAGAACCTGTCACATGGTTTTTTGGCCTATTACATCAATTAAGGAATTTACTCCAAATACCCTGTGAAAACATCACAAAACATTACCAGACCCCAATCAGAGGGTAATAAAACTTTCTCTCCTTATCTATGAACTGTTCCAATATTTATGCTCATCCCTCTGCCATAATGACTATTCTGCTTCACGTCACTTGTCTTACCTATTGCATTTTTTCTGTGTTTTTGTGTATAAATATGTGATTCTTCAGATTTTGTATTAGTTCAGCCTGATGAAGAGACCTGAGTAGTCTCGAAAGCTTGCAATTTGTTACCATCTTTTCAGTTAGCCATTAAAAGGTATCAACCACTGAGGACTCTCAACTCTAAATATTTTTCTAGGAGTAATTTGAACATTTTTGGTGAGGAGGTCAATGTGTTGGGAGACTTGAAACCAAAGATCTTTAATTTTTGGACAGCCCCAAAAAATATGATAGAGGTTTCCCTGTTGGCCACAGTCTCTCCAACACAAAGGGGAATGTTCCGAATTAATGTGCGACAACCTAATCGGGGTATAATACCATCTAGACATCACTTTGAAGTGGCATTCATGGAGGGCCATTGAAATATTAGATCTATAGGTATTTTTAATAGCACCGTCCCATTGCTCAGTCCGAAAGTCTTCTCTTAAATCAGACTCCCACCTTTTCATGTAAACTTTTTTTGTGCCACTAGGATCCCCAGCTATAAGCCAATACAAGTTGCTTAGACTCCAGATATGCTTGTTTTTAACATTGCACAAAAGTGATGAAAGAGTTTCATAATTCCAAGATTTTCTAGATATTATTTCCATGATGCAATCCTTCAACATGGTAAAGAGAATTATCTAGGAGGAAGGCAACCTAGTTTTGGTTTTAATCTCACTGAAAGTTAGGAATTTACTCCCGATTAGTGTTGAGCGATACGATACTGCAAATATCGGGTATCGGCCGATATTAGCTGTATCGGGCTTTCGATTCCGAGTACCGATATTTTCGTCATATCGGATACCGGAATCGGGATTGTCACTGTCACTGTCAGTGTCCGTCGGTCGGGTCTGTCACTGTCAGTGTCCGTCGGTCGGGTCTGTCAGGAGTCAGCGGCACTTACCTGGCAGAAGATCTCCGGCGGTCATGGCCTGGACTGCTTCATGGCCGCCATCATCTTTCCCCGGCGGTCACATGCAGTTTCTCGCGATAACTGCAGTGACTGCTGGGTAATCCCGGCCGTAAAGCAGTCAGTCCGATGACGTCACTGCCGGGGAAGCAGGTAATCAGCTGTGCTGCGTCGCGATGACAGGCTCTGCCTGTCATTGCGATGTAGCAGAGCTGGATCGTCGTGGGACAGTCGTTACTATGGACTGCGTCGGACAGGTGGTATACTGTTGGTTTGTTTTTTTTCTTTTTTTACAGGAGATCGATGGCGTCGCAGGAATGAGAGTACAATAAAAGAAATGAAAACTGTGTTGTCTCTTTTATTTCATTAAAATACTTTTTTCTTGCTTTGTCTTTTTTTTTATGCATTTAATAACTTTGGGATTAATAATGGATCGGTGTCTTATTGACACCTCTCCATTATTAACCGGGCTTATTATCACCGTGCAATCAACGGTGACATTAACCCCTTATTACCCCACTTGCCACCGCTACAGGGCAGTGGGAAGAGCCGGGTAAAGTGCCACAATTGGCACATCTTTTGATGCGCCAAATGTGGGGCTGCTGTAGCCTGGTATTATCAGGCTGTTGAGGGCCAAAATCCATGGGCCTTGACAGTCTTTTAATACCAGGCCGCAGCAGTCTGCATTTTACTTGGCTGGTTAACAAAAATAGGGGGACCCCTACGCCGTTTTTTTTTCGAGGGGATCCCCTATTTTTGTTAACCAGCCAAGCTAAGCAGACTGCTGTGGCCTGGTATTATCAGGCTTGCAAGGTCCATGGATATTGGATCCTTACCAGCCTGAAAAACCAGGCCTCAGCGGTCTGCTTCATCTGGCTGGTTAACAAAAATAGGGGGGACCCCACGCCAATTTTTTTCGAGGGGATCCCCTATTTTTGTTAATCAGCCAAGATATGCAGACTGCTGTGGCCTGGTATTATCAGGCTGGCAAGGTCCATGGATCTTGGCTCCTTAACAGCCTGAAAATCCAGGCCTCAGCGGTCTGCTTCATCTGGCTGGTTAACAAAAATAGGGGGGACCCCACGCCAATTTTTTTCGAGGGGATCCCCTATTTTTGTTAATCAGCCAAGATATGCAGACTGCTGTGGCCTGGTATTATCAGGCTGGCAAGGTCCATGGATCTTGGCTCCTTAACAGCCTGAAAATCCAGGCCTCAGCGGTCTGCTTCATCTGGCTGGTTAACAAAAATAGGGGGGACCCCACGCCAATTTTTTTTCGAGGGGATCCCCTATTTTTGTTAATAAGTTCCCTCTGACGTCACTGATTGTGTCCCTGGCTGACCTGAAGTGAAAGTGGAAAGCAATCAATTAAGCTTTCCACTTCCTCTCCTGTCAGCCAGGAGAGGAACTCATTCATTTGGGGGTTTACTGTGAGGCTGCAGCATTAGCTGCGGTCCCTGCAGTAAACATTAACCCTTTCTGAAGGATTACACCGTGGGACCTGACTGTGCATGGGATAGGTAAGAATAATTTTGCTTTTTTATTTTATTTTTATTACAGGAAATGGTTTTTGCAGTCAAATAAAAGATGGTCAAAAACATGTGTCTTTATTTCATTAAAATGATTTTTAATTAAAGTGTGTGTGTTTTATTTTTATTTCATGCAATAGGATTAATAATTGATAGTTGTCTAATTGACAGCTCTCAATTATTAACCTGGCTTAAGGTCACCTTTCAATTGCAATGTGGCTTTAACCCATATTAAACCATTCGCCACCGCTACAGGGCAATGGGAATAGACGGGCAAAGTGCCAGAAAGGGCGAATCTAATTATAGATTTGTCTTTTCTGGGGTGTCTGGGGGCAGATGTTAGTAGCCAGGGGGGGCAAAAATAATGGTCCCTCTCTGGGCTATTATTATCTGCCCCCATTCGCTGACTTTGTCTGTCTGGTTGCGAAAATAGGGCGGGAGCCCACGCATTTTTTTTAAACAATTTTACACCTCATATATATATATATATATATATATATATATATATATATACATGTCATTGAATTTGTGACACATATATATATATTTATATTTATAGTTCATACACTTCTACATAGTATAATAGCCGCTAATTCAATTGCAGGCTTTTGTGAAAATGCAGAACCCGACATGAAATGACACTTGGTGTACATAGGGTTAACCATGTCTTTTCATGTCCTTTTCTATCTGATTTGCACAAACAATTACATCAGTCTATGTGTGCAAAATTTCACACCTGTAGGGGTTAATTAAAGGTGTAAATTCGTAGCAAAAAAGTCCGTTTTTTTTACAACGAATTTACACCTTTAATTAACCCCTACAGGTGTGAAATTTTGCACACATAGACTGATGTAATTGTTTGTGCAAATCAGATAGCAAAGGACATGAAAAGACATGGTTAACCCTATGTACACCAAGTGTCATTTCATGTCGGGTGCTTCTGTCTTTTCACAGAAGCCGGCTTTACCCGGCAATTGAATCAGAGGATATTTTACTATGTAGAAGTGTATAAACTATACATATATGTATATATATATGTCACAATGACATGTATATATATATATATATATATATATATATGTATTCTATGTGTGTATATTTAGTGTTTACAAGGAAATAAAGTTTTTTTTTAGTTGCGATATTTTGTTCCCATAGACTTACATTGGACTTCCGGTATCGGAATCGGATATCGACGATATTTAGTGATATCGGCGATACCATTCCGATCCGATATTTTTAGATATCGAGCAGTATCGCTCAACACTACTCCCGATATAAATGTCGCCTACCCTTTTAATTCCTGACTTTGTCCATGTTTCAGGGATAGGAAAATCAAGTATTATGGCCAAAAGGGAAAGGGGTAAGTTTGGAATGTACTTCAATTTTTTAACACTTTTAAGTGGCTTAACAAGCGTCCTCCAGGCAGAGATTACTGACTGAAAAATGGGATGTGGTGAGTTTTTTTGTGATTTGTGAAAAAGAAAACAAAAAAAAAGTTTTCGGACCGAGTTTAACCCGCTAGTGTCCCTCTCTAGGTGAAGCCAATACCAGCTCTGTTTAATCAACGAGGCCAGATAGTATGCATGAATATTTGGAAGACCGACACCTCCATGATTTTTATGTTTGTACAGCAAGTCAGCTGAGATTCTAGCTTTCTTGCCATTCCACACAAAAGAGAGTATCATTCCCTGAATTTTGCAAAGAGTCCTAAATGGGAGGATTACTGGTAAAGTCCTAAAAACATATAATATTTTAGGTAAAACAAAATATTTAACCGATAGTGTCCTCCCGAAAATAGAGAGGCCCAATTGTGCAAAGAAAGATAGATCAGTTGCAATCGTTTTGATAATATTCTCTAAGTTAGCTCTAATTGTAGCTTGAATCGATCCTGCTATTTTGATACCCAAATAGATTATTTCCTTTTCTTCCCAACAAACTCAATTTGTCCTCTCAACTCGTCAATTTCAGCTTTATTCATGTTAAAAGTAATAAATTTAGATTTATGCGTATTTATCTTAAAGTAAAAGGCTTTGGAAAATTCTTCCAAATCTCTTGAGAGAGCCTTAATAGAGTTTATAGGATCGGACAGTGTAAGAAACAAATCGTCAGCAAAAAGGCCCAGCTTATAATGACAAGAAGAGAGTTTAAAACCTCTGATCCCTTCGTTAAGTCTGATTTTTTCGACCAGAGGCTCAATGGCGAGAACAAACAACAGAGGAGATAAGGGACACCCCTGTCTTGTTCCATTGGTAATACAAAACTGATTAGACAAAAAGTTGTTAGCGTAAATTCTGGCACTGGGACCCGAGTAAAGCGCGAAAACCGTTGATAGGAATTTTTCATCAAAGCCAAATCTGGAAAGAGTTGTTTTCAAAAATGACCAGTTTAGCCAGTCAAAGGCTTTCTCGGCGTCCAGTGCCAGAAATGCCAATTGATGTCCTGAAGTCTTAACTAGGTTCATCAGATTAATTACCCTTCTGGTCCCGTCTGACGCTTGCCTACCTGTCGTGAAACCAATCTGGTCGTCATTCAACAAATTTGGTAAAATATTTTTCAAACGCTCAGCCAGTATCTTAGAGTAAATTTTAATGTCACTATTGATAAGCAAAATTGGTCTGTAGTTCTGTATCCTCTCTGGGTCCCCCCCCGCCTTTGGAATCATAACAATTGTAGCTTCCAACATATCATTTGGGAATGAACCCCGAGAGGATGCCAGATCACAAACAGATGCCAAATGTGCGACTAATAGTTTTGAAAAAGACTTGTAGTATTCCCTTGAAAAGCCGTCCGGCCCAGGGGTCTTTTGATTTTGCAGTTTGTTAATTACAGCAGTTATCTCCTTCTCTGAAAAGGGGCCATTTATATAGTCCAAGTCACTGCTGCTAACCTTTGGAAGGTTAATACCTTCCAAGTAAGCATATATCAGATTTGAGTTTACTATAGGAGTTTAAGGATCATCCTTTAGGTTATAGAGCTTCCCAAAAAATTCAGCAAACGATTCGACTATGTCCCTGGGATGGGTCTTGGCTTCACCCGAGGGGGAGACAATTTTAGAAATCCTTCTATTAACTTTCTCTCTTTTAAGTTTGGACATCATATATTTCACAGGCTTGTTCACCGAGGTGTATACCTTATACTTTGAGGCTTTAATGACCCCATCATATTCCTTGTATATTTCTGATCTTAAGTTCTGCCTGAGTTTCAGAATCTCTGCTTGGATGGACGAGGATGGAGCTGTTAGGTTAATCTGTTGCTCCTCTTTTTGCCTTATTTGGTTTTGTAAGCTGATAATCTTTTCCCTATTTCTCTTTTTGTATCTGGAATAGATTTGTATGAGTCCCCCCCTAAGTACAGCTTTATGGGCATTCCATAAAGTAAAAGAATCGACCTCATCAGATATATTTTCTTTGAAATAATTTGAAATTAAAGTCTCTATTTCTTGTTTAAACTCGGGAATTGTGTAAAGGATAGGATTATTTTTCCACAGGAACAAACTTTTGGAGGGGGGGCCCAGCAAAAATTCAGTAAGGACAGGGGTGTGGTCCGATATGGATTTCTTTAAAAATTTAATGCTTTTGAATTTAGTTAAGTTGAATATATTGGTGAGTACAAGATCAATTCTGGAGGCCGTTTTATGGACGTCCGAGAAATGAGAGTATTCACGCGATGACTAGTGTTGAGCGATACGATACTGCAAATATCGGGTATCGGCCGATATTAGCTGTATCGGGCTTTCGATTCCGAGTACCGATATTTTCGTCATATCGGATACCGGAATCGGATTTGTCACTGTCACTGTGAGTGTCCGTCGGTCGGGTTTGTCAGGAGTCAGCGGCACTTACCTGGCAGAAGATCTCCGGCGGTCACGTCCTGGACTGCTTGATGGCCGCCATTATCTTCTCCCTGGCGGTCACATGCAGTTTTTCGCGATAACTGCAGTGACTCCTGGGTAATCCCGGCCGTAAAGCAGTCAGTCCGATGACGTCACCGCCGGGGAAGCAGGTAATCAGCTGTGCTGCGCCGGGATGACAGGCTCTGCCTGCCTGCCTGCCTCTGATGTCATTCTGATGTAGCAGAGCTGGATCGTCGTGGGACACTCGTTACTATGGACTGCGTCGGACAGGTTGTATACTGCTGTTTTTTTTTTTCATTTTTTTACAGGAGATCGATGGCGTCGCAGGATGAGACTGTAATAAAAGTAATGAAAACTGTGTTGTTTTTTTTATTAAATTAAAAAACTTTTTTATGAACATTCACCCATCCGGGTACATCAACAATTTAACTATTTACATACAGGGACCCTGTCCGGGTTATTTATAATTCTTTGGCAGGAGTGTTCCAGGTACCACCTGGTACTCTTCTGATGCTTGCCAAACATCCGAGACACCAAGGACCACCAGGACCTGATGACGTCGTGTGGCCTGTACAGTCAAGTCGTGACCCGCTATCTGTGTCTGTGTGGCCACCTCTTTCATCTCCCTCCGGGTCTGGAGCCCTATGTCCCGGACTGAAAGAACCCCAGGGGGCCTAACAGGCGCCGGGTACGGGCCAGCTATCATTATCATGTCCATAGCTGGGGCTGCTGAGGAGACCACTGAGGGAGGCTGGGGAGATTTACGGCGTGGGGTGGGCACTTGTGCAGAGGCCTGGATGTGGGAGGCTGAAGGCTCCGAGGGTCTCACAGGTTCCTGACACTCTGGGGACCAGGGGTCGCACCTGGTGACATTTAGGGCATACCATCCATTGTAACCCCAGTGTCGGGTGTAAGTTACCAAGTCTTCTGGCAACAGGTCCCTCCCGGGTGTCCTTCTGGGAGGTGAGTCTCCACGTCCCGCCGGGTCACAAACACTTCTAAATAAAGTCCAGGCTCCTGGATGAAGCCCCAACCAGCTTTCAATTTAAAGCTCCGTACTGCACCCTTACGCCGCGGCTCCCTCAGGGTTCCTTTATCTTTTCTCATCCGGTCCTTATCTGCCTGGTCCTTCTCGATGTGACGTTGGCGAAGCTTCTGGGATTCGCGCTGCTCCCTTTGTCGCTCGGCTTCTCTCTCCCGACGTCTCCACTCTTCCTCCTGACGCCAGTTGTAATTCTCCTCCACCAGCATCTCCATGTCTCCACCATCAAACTGCAGCTTACGATGTCCGGTTTACGGCAGCTCTCCTGGCGCCCGACAGTCCTGGCGGCGCTCACCTGCGGAGGAAGCAGCCGGCTCTGGAACAGATGACAGTCGGGGCTCCGGTACAGACAGGTAGACCTCTGGTGCCTGCGCGGCCTCCTCCATGAGGACGGGTGTCACTTCTTCTGTCTCAGCGACGGGGGCAGACAGCGGGATCTGGGGTGCTGCCGGTGCAGCGTTTTTTGAAGGAACGGGTGCCTCCACTGCGACAGCGTCAACCGGATCACATTGCAAGGGCTGGGATGCCCGCACGGACTCCTCTACTAGAACGGGTGCCTCACCTTCCGTACAGACACTTCAGGTAAGAGGGATTGGCGCCGCTCCAAGTTTAGTTTTAGGGCACGCCAGCTGGCTTCCATCCTGGCGACCTCCTCCCGGTGCCGGGCCAGGCCTCTTAGGGTATCCTCCGCTTCTTGCAGCGTAGGAGGGTTTCCAGGCCGGGTGCCCAACGGTGGTTCCGTGGCGATCGGGTCGCTTCCGTGGGGGGAGAGCTCTGTGTTATGTTACGGTAGCTGAGGAGTGCAGGCAAAAATGCAAAAATAAAGCAAAAACACAAAATAAGAAATTGTCTTATCTGATAGCAGGAGATGCAGACGCGACACAGCAGGCTACAAGGGAAACTGGAAAGAAGGATTCAGACCAGAACAATTGATCACCAGCAACCCTGATGGGAAAATGACTCCCTTATATAAGACCAATCAGTAACACCTGATTCCCAGTCCTCACAATCCTCACTAGTACCGCTTGTAACCACCAGAGGGAGCCTCTGCTCAGAACTCATCTCAAACCCATTCACAACAGTACCCCCCCCTTGAGGAGGGGTCACCGAACCCTCATTTGAGCAACCAGGTCGGTCAGGATGAGTTCTATGATACGCACGGATAAGTCTCCTAGCATGGATGTCCGAAGCAAACACCCAAGAATTGTCTTCCTGACCATAACCTCTCCATTTAACCAAATACTGGAGTCTTCGTCTAGACAAACGAGAATCCAATATTTTCTCAACCACATACTCCAGATTGCCCTCAACCAAAACAGGGTCAGGAGGCACAGCAGCAGGAACCACTGGCTCAACAAACCTCTTCAACAAGGACTTGTGGAACACGTTATGGATTTTAAATGTCCCTGGAAGAAGCAAACGAAAAGAAACAGGATTAATAATCTCCATGATCTTATAAGGTCCAATGAACCTAGGCTTAAATTTAGGAGATGCTACTCTCATAGGAATATTCTTTGAGGACAACCAGACCAAGTCCCCCACTTTAAACCGAGGACCATCAGTCCTATGCCGGTTAGCAAACCACTGGGCCTTCTCCTGAGAGAGGGACAACCTCTCCACTACCTGGTCCCAAATCTGCAGCATACGCTCAACAACAGAGTCAACACCTGGACAGACAGAAGCCTCCGTCTGTCCTGAAGAAAATCGAGGGTGAAACCCAGAATTACAGAAAAACGGAGACATCAAAGTGGCAGAGCTAGCCCTATTATTAAGAGCAAACTCAGCCAAAGGCAAAAAAGAGACCCAGTCATCCTGATCAGCAGACACAAAGCATCTTAGATAAGTCTCCAATGTCTGGTTTGTTCACTCAGTTTGACCATTGGTCTGAGGATGAAATGCCGAGGAGAAAGACAATTGAACACCCAGTTTAGAACAAAAAGTCCTCCAAAATCTGGAAACAAACTGGACTCCTCTGTCAGACACAATGTTCTCAGGAATGCCGTGTAAACGAACCACGTGCTGAAGGAACAACGGCACCAATTCAGAGGAGGAAGGCAACTTAGGTAATGGCACAAGATGTATCATTTTGGAAAACCTATCACAAATTACCCAGATGGTGGTCATTCTCTGAGAAACAGGAAGATCGGAAATGAAATCCATAGAGATATGGGTCCATGGTCTCTTGGGCACAGGCAATGGCATCAACAAACCACTAGAGCGAGAGCAAGGCTTGGAGCGAGAGCAAGTCCCGCAGGACTGCACAAATTCCCTGACATCGCGAGACAAGGTAGACCACCAAAAGGACCGACTAACCAAGTCTCTGGTACCAAAAATTCCGGGATGCCCAGCCAATGCGGAACAATGAATCTCAGACATCACACTCTTTTTCCATTGGTCCGGGACAAACAATTTTCCAACAGGGCAGCGCTCGGGCCTATCCTCCTGACACCCCTCCAGAGCAAGTCTCAAATTGGGCGAGATGGCGGAAAGAACTACACCCTCCTTCAAAATAACAGAGGGATCAGATAGCTCAGGAGAGTCCGCAAGGAAACTCCTCGAGAGGGCATCCGCCTTAACATTCTTAGTGCCAGGAAGAAAGGAAACCACAAAATTAAAACGTGTGAAAAACAAGGCCCACCTGGCCTGTCTAGGATTGAGTCGCTTGGCAGATTCCAGATAGACCAGATTCTTATGGTCCGTAAGGACCACCACCTGATGTTTGGCTCCCTCCAGCCAATGTCTCCACTCTTCAAAAGCCCACTTCATGGCCAATAACTCCCGATTACCCACGTCATAATTACGTTCAGTAGGAGAAAATTTTCGAGAGAAAAAGGCACAAGGGTTACTTTTAGAGGTCTCTGGATCTTTTTGGGACAAAACGGCACCTGCCCCAATTTCAGAGGCATCAACCTCCACCTGAAATGGCAGAGAAACATCAGGCTGCCGTAGAACAGGAGCAGAAGTGAATCTCTGCTTAAGTTCCTGAAACGCAGAGACTGCCTCAGGAGGCCAATTCACCACATCAGAACCCTTTCTAGTCAAATCAGTTAATGGTTTAACAATAACCGAGAAATTACCAATAAATTTACGATAAAAATTGGCAAAACCCAAAAATCTCTGAAGAGCCTTTAATGAAGTAGGTTGGACCCAATCACAGATGGCCTGAACCTTGACCGGGTCCATTTCAATAACAGATGGGGACAAAATGAATCCCAGAAATGAGATCTTCTGTACGCCAAAAAGACACTTTGATCCCTTCACATACAGAGCATTCTCTCTCAAAATCTGGAATACAGTTCGAACATGTTTCACATGAGAGTCCCAGTCATTAGAAAAAATCAAGATATCATCCAAATAAACAATCAGAAACTTGTCCACAAAATCCCTGAAAATGTCATTCATGAAGGACTGGAAGACGGAAGGAGCATTAGTGAGCCCAAAGGGCATCACAAGGTACTCAAAATGCCCTTCAGGGGTGTTAAATGCCGTCTTCCATTCATCCCCGTGCTTAATGCGAATAAGGTTATACGCCCCCCTGAGGTCAAGCTTGGTAAACCAAGTAGCGTTTTTCACCCTGGAAAACAGGTCAGAAATCAAGGGTAACGGGTATTGATATTTCACAGTAATATTGTTCAAGAGACGATAATCAATACACGGCCTTAATGAACCATCTTTTTTGGCCACAAAGAAAAAACCGGCACCTAAGGGTGAAGAGGATGGTCTGATATGACCCTTCTCCAATGATTCCTTGATATAAGACCGCATAGCATCATGTTCAGGTACAGACAAGTTAAAAAGGCGACCTTTAGGGAATTTACTACCCGGCACTAATTCAATAGCGCAGTCATAGCTCCTATGGGGAGGCAAGGATGCAGATTTACTTTCGCTAAACACATCAGAAAAATCAAACAAAAAGTCAGGAACATCCTCAGCCTGGGGGGAGGCAGAAAAAACAGGAGTGTTGGTATTAACACATTGGCAGCCCCAACTGGTTACAGACACAGATTTCCAATCCAAAACAGGATTATGAGACTGTAACCAAGGGAAACCCAGCACGATAATGTCATGCAGATTATATAGAACCAAAAATTTGCAGCACTCCTGGTGATCAGGTTCAACCCTCATTATCACCTGAGTAGAAAACTGGGGTATATTCTCAGCCAAAGGGGTAGAATCGATCCCCAGTAAAGGAATAGACTTCTGTAGGGGTATCAAGGGAAAATCACAACGTTTAGCAAAATCATAATCCATCAGGTTAATAGCTGCTCCAGAATCAACGAAAGCCTGAGCAGAAAATGAGGACAGAGAGCATATCAGAGTGACAGTTAATAAAAACTTAGTCTGAACACTACCCAAGACAACTGAGCGTGCAAAATGTCTTCCCCGCTTAGGGCAGACTGAAATAGCATGAGAGGCATCACCACAGTAGAAACATAACCCATTGCGCTTTCGAAACTCATGACGCTGTGCCCCAGACACCACCCCATCATACTGCATGGGCTCAGCAGCTGGCTCACAAGGCAACACCACTCCACGCATACTTCTCCGCTCACGCAAACGTCTGTCAATTTGAATCGCTAATGACATAGAATCATTGAGACCAGAGGGGACAGGGAATCCCACCATAACATCCTTTACATTATCTGACAGACCCTTCCGGAAAAGGGCCGCCAAAGCGTCGTCATTCCATTTGGTCAGGACTGCCCACCTACGGAATCTCTGACAGTATAACTCAGCGTCATCAAGCCCCTGATTTAATGCCAACAAGGCTTTTTCAGCTTGATCAGTGACATTAGGCTCATCGTACAATAACCCCAAAGCCTGAAAAAATGCATCAACATCACTCAAAACAGGATCCCCAGGTATCAGGGAAAAAGCCCAATCCTGAGGATCGCCGCGCAGGAGAGAGATGATAATTTGAACCTGCTGCGCTGCGTTTCCTGAGGACTTAGATTTTAAGGCAAGAAACAATTTACAATTATTTTTGAAATTCTGAAACTTAGCTCGATCCCCTAAAAACAAATCTGGCATGGGGATCCTAGGTTCCACAACAGGCAACCTAGCAAGATATGCAGCAATACTCTGAACCTCAGTGGCAAGCTGATCCACACGGCCAGACAACTGTGCAAACTCCATTGGGAGAAAAGATCCTCCCCAGCACCCAGAGATACAGAGGGAAAAAAAAAAAATGCAACAAACAGAAAAATATCTCTGACAACTTTTCTTCCTTCAAAATATTTTTTCCCTTCTGTGAGTACCATACAATTTTTTTGGCCGGTGATACTGTTATGTTACGGTAGCTGAGGAGTGCAGGCAAAAATGCAAAAATAAAGCAAAAACACAAAATAAGAAATTGTCTTATCTGATAGCAGGAGATGCAGACGCGACACAGCAGGCTACAAGGGAAACTGGAAAGAAGGATTCAGACCAGAACAATTGATCACCGGCAACCCTGATGGGAAAATGACTCCCTTATATAAGACCAATCAGTAACACCTGATTCCCAGTCCTCACAATCCTCACTAGTACCGCTTGTAACCACCAGAGGGAGCCTCTGCTCAGAACTCATCTCAAACCCATTCACAACAGCTCTGACTGCTCCATCCCTTCACACTTCTGCTCGTGTCCATTAGCCATCTCTGCCAAGTCACATGTGTCATTAGCATCTGGAGAGGGCCCCTCTTTTGTAGTGAGGCGGGACCTTCGTGTTAGTTTCCGCACACTGAGGAGGATGAGGAGGCGGAACTCAAGAGCTGTGGGCACGATCTTACATTGCAGTACCATTTAGAGTGGTCGGCCATCGTTTTCGCGCCACTGAGTGAGTGTACACCCACGAAGAGCACGCCCTTCTTCTTCATCAGTGCCTCGTCGTGACGCAGATATGACGGAAAAATGGCAAATACATTCTCTGATGATTTTAGCAATTCTCAAGCACAAAACCAGTTCAATTCAGGCACACAGGACTCGCTTATAGCGAGCTACAGAATCCTGTTCGTGACGCCCAAGTTGAGTCGCACAGAGCCAGAGGTTTTGGGGGTACTCGGCACCGAGCCCGTCGACTTCTATGGGGTATGTCACGGCTTTACCCGGCAATTGAATCAGAGTCTTTTTACTATGTAGAAGTGTATAAACTATAAATATATGTATATATATATGTCACAATGACATGTATATATAAATATATATATATATATATATATATGTATTCTATGTGTGTATATTTTGTGTTTACAACGAAAGAAAGTGTTTTTTTAGTTGCGATATTTTGTTCCCATAGACTTACATGGGACTTCCGGTATCGGAATCGGATATCGACGATATTTAGTGATATCAGCGATACCATTCCGATCCGATATTTTTAGATATCGAGCAGTATCGCTCAACACTAGCGATGACATGTTCAAACAGCGAAAGACATCATAGAATTCGTTCTGGACTAACCAGTTTTTTAGGGCTGGGACTTTATGGCTTACAGAGGAGGACGAATCTAGATAACTGTCTGGGACAATATTAAAGTCCCCCAATAAGACAAGGTCGCCAGTCTTAACCTTGTCAATTTTCTTTTGCAATTTGTTTAGGAATCGAATATGACTTTTATTTAGGGCATAGATATTCACTATTGTCTATTCTGGAGCCGGCATACCAGTATGTGGAATCTACCTTGGGGATCAATTATTTCCTCAACAAACTGGAATGGGATGGCACTATTTACCAGCGTAATGACCCCCGCTTTCTTCTTTTCATTCAATGACTTAAAAACATGAGGAAAGTTCCTATGACGGAAGACTGGTTGACGATCAATAGCAAGTTTGACCTCTTGCAAGCATACAAGTTCGGCATGGGTATGAACAATCTCTTTCCAGAGAGTAAACCTCTTGTTTGGGCTGTTAAGGCCTCTAACAATGTATGACACAACTTTCATTTATAATGTAAGTATAAAAAGAAACAGCAAATAACAGGAAGAAAAAGCAAACAAACTGAAACAATTTATATTAAACCTTAAAGAGTTCTCCTGGAGGACACCAAACCGAGTGGTGGCTCACCTTAGTTAGGGGAAAAAATAAATTGTGGCATAGATCCCACAAAGACATCTTGTATGTGAAGGGTTATAATAACCATTAACAATCAAGTATTTAGCAATAGAAACTTGGATTTGTTAATACAATTTAATCCCTATCTTTGAAGTCGGGTTCATCCATAAGAAACTTTATGAACCTATGGCCCTCTTGAGGTGAACTGATAGGGTAATGTTTGTTATTATACCAAACTAAAAGCTTAGTGGGGAAGCCCCATCTGTAAGATACTCTCAATTCCCTAAGTTTGAAAGTAATGTCCCTAAAGGACCTCCTGGCATCCATTGTTTCCTTCGAGAAGTCTGAGAAAATTTTGATGTCTCTATATGGTTCTGGAGGGTAGCCTCTTTCTCTGACTTTTTAGTATTTTTTCTTTGGTTTCAAAGAAATGGACTCTCAAAATAGTATCTCTAGACTTCTGCGAAATTCCTTTGGGGCACGGAAGACGATGGATGCGATCTATCTTTACTTCAAAATCTGATAGATTGGGTGAGAGTTTTTTAAACAAAGTTTTTGTAAAATCTGAAAGGTCGTTTTGAGGGATAGATTCTGGAATGCCCCTGATTTTTAGATTGTTCCTCCTACTACGATCCTCCAGATCCGTAATTTGTTTTTAAGGAACCTAACTTCTTCTTTAAGGAGGGAGTTCTCTTTAGAATGGTAAATATCATCCCTCTCCACCTGTACTATCCTTTTTTCATATTTCTCAACTTTTTGGGTAAGGCTACTACACGTTTCTTGCAAGGCTATGGCCTGAGATTCAAATCCTGTTCTCAAGGCATCACTAAGTGATTGAAAGAGGTTTGCCAGGAATCCCTCTGTGTCACGCGGTCTTATGATATGTGTACGATGTCAGTAAACTATTCTTAAAAGAACCACACTCTATACAACATATAGATTAGCAACATCAGCATGTAAATATAGAATAGTTTTACCTGACACGATATCCGTTGAACTCAGGGTTAATCTTGAGGACTTGATACACTGTCACAGGAAAGAGGAGGACCGGGGGTCTAACCTGACCCTAAACTGGGGTCCTAACTAATCCCTCACCTTGGAGGTACTGATAATGGTTCAGAGGTCCAAGTCTCCAGCCTAACCTAGTCTCCTATCAGTCCCTGAACCCTGTAATCAGTCCTAAGAAGGATTCTGATTAACACCAGAGGGATATGGGCTGATCTCTGCTAAATACACAGATTAGACATAAGACAGACTGGAGAAAACACAGACTTGCATACACACTCAAACACAGAAGGAACATAAATGATCTGGGATATTAAACTCTAAGCAAGGTGAGCTTAAAAACAACTAAGGAGCTCTTTAACTTAAGTCTATACAGATACAATCCTATCTGTGGTCTGCATGAAGAATTTCACTGGCAACTCCCAACACAGACAACCAGAGATTTAAAGGAAACCAATCAACAAATAATTAATTGCAGCCGGGAGAAAACTGCACCCAGTCCCAGAACTGAGCACAGACAGAATTAACTCCCTAACTGCCAAACACAAAGAAACAGCAACTCAGCTGTGAGAAGTCAGACTGTGCAACCGCGACGATCTTCGTGGCGATGCACACATGACAGTACCCCCCCTTCTACGAGGGGCCTCCGGACCCTCAGGGCCAGGTTTGCCCGGGTGAGTTCTGTGGAAGGTCCGCACCAAACGATCTGCGTTAATGTCAGACGCAGGAACCCACGTCCTCTCCTCTGGACCATACCCCTTCCAATGCACCAAGTACTGAAGGGACCGGCGATTCAGACGTGAGTCAATGATCTTTGACACTTGAAACTCCAAGTTACCATTGACCACCACTGGAGGAGGAGGTAGAGGTGATGGTATGACTGGTGCCACGTACCTCTTAAGTAATGACTTGTGGAACACATTATGAATTTTAAACGTAGGAGGGAGGTCCAGACGAAATGCCACAGGATTAATTATGGAACTGATCCTGTACGGCCCGATGAATCTGGGACCCAGTTTCCAGGAGGGCACTTTAAGTTTTATATTCCTGGTAGACAACCATACCAGATCGTTCACATTAAGATCTGGACCAGAAACTCTCCTCCTATCAGCCATACGTTTATAACGGTTCCCCATAGCACTCAGATTATTCAATACACCTCTCCACACTGAAGCAAGTGACGACGAGAAACGCTCCTCCTCAGGAACCCCAGAAGGGCCCCCCCCATTGAAAGTACAAAACTGGGGATGAAAACCATATGCCCCAAAAAACGGGGACTTACCAGTGGACTCGCTCCGCCTGTTGTTAAGAGCGAACTCTGCCAGAGGCAAGAAAGAAGACCAGTCCTCCTGGTTCTCTGAGACAAAACACCGAAGATAAGTCTCTAGGCTTTGATTCAGACGCTCTGTCTGACCATTGGTCTGCGGATGAAAAGCCGAGGAAAATGACAATTGCATCCCCCGACGTAAACAAAATGCCCTCCAAAACTTGGACACAAACTGAGACCCCCTATCTGACACCACATCAGAAGGCAACCCATGAAGTCTCACAATCTCCCCAATGAACACCTGCGCCAGAGTTTTAGCATTAGGGAGGGCAGGAAGAGCAATGAAATGTGCCATCTTACTGAACCTGTCAACAACCACCAGTATGACAGTCTTCCCTGACGACTGAGGAAGGTCCGTGATGAAGTCCATAGACAAATGAGTCCATGGACGCTCCGGAAGTTTCAAGGGTAAGAGGGTCCCAGACGGACGGGTATGAGGGGTCTTAGAGCGAGCACAAACCCCACAGGACGCGACAAAAGTTAAAACATCTTTATTAACGTTAGGCCACCAAAACCGGCGAGAAAGGAGATCTAAAGTAGCCTTACTCCCTGGATGTCCTGCTAAAGCAGAATTATGATGTGCCTCAATAACCTTTTGTCTCAACTGATTTGGGACAAACAGTCTCCCTGGAGGTCCTGCAGGGGCGTCCCCCTGAGCCTCTAACACCTCCTCCTCAAGCTCAGAACATACAGCCGACACTACCACCCCCTCCTGAAGGATAGGAATCGGGTCATCCATTTTCCCGGCCCCTGGGAAACTGCGAGACAAGGCATCCGCCTTAACATTCTTAGATCCAGGGCGATAAGTGACAACAAAATTAAACCTGGTAAAAAACAACGACCATCGAGCTTGTCTGGAATTCAGACGCTTAGCAGATTCCAAATACAGCAGGTTCTTGTGATCAGTAATGACGGTGACCGGGTGGACTGCCCCTCCAAAAAGTGACGCCATTCTTCAAAAGCCAACTTAATGGCCAAAAGTTCCCTATTGCCGATATCATAATTCCTTTCGGCGGACGACAATTTTTTAGAAAAGAAAGCGCACGGATGCCATTTACCAGGGGACGGACCCTGGGACAATATTGCACCCACCCCTACGTCAGACGCGTCCACCTCCACAACGAACGGCTGTGATGCATCTGGTTGGATGAGAACGGGTGCCGAAGCAAAACATTTTTTCAAAGAGGAAAAAGCTTGGCAAGCTTTGTCCGACCATTTAGAAAAATCCGTCCCTTTTCTTGTCATGTCAGTGAGAGGTTTGACAACAGATGAGAAATTACAAATAAATTTCCGGTAGTAGTTAGCAAACCCCAGAAAACGCTGCAGAGCCTTAAGATCCTCTGGCTGATCCCATTCAAGCACTGCTCTCACCTTTTCAGGGTCCATACGGAAACCGGAGGCTGACACCAAGAAACCCAAAAACTGAAGTTCCTGTACGGCGAATACACACTTTTCCAGTTTGGCGTATAGTTTATTGTCTCGCAAGATCTGCAACACCTGTCTCACATGCTCCTGGTGAGACACAAGATCTGGTGAATAAATTAAAATGTCATCCAAATATACGACCACAAACAGCCCCACCAGATGACGAAAAATGTCATTAACAAAATGTTGGAATACTGCTGGTGCAGTAGTCAGACCAAAAGGCATGACAAGGTTCTCATAATGTCCCTCCGGCGTGTTAAACGCCGTTTTCCACTCATCCCCCTCTTTTATCCTAATCAGATTATACGCCCCCCTGAGATCCAATTTAGAGAACCATTTGGCGCCAACAATTTGATTGAAGAGATCAGGAATCAGAGGGAGTGGATACGGATCTCGAACAGTAATCCGATTAAGTTCGCGGAAATCCAAGCAAGGGCGTAGGCCTCCATCTTTTTTCTTCACAAAGAAGAACCCCGCGGCCACTGGGAAGATGAAGGTCTAATATGCCCTTTGGCCAGACTTTCCGAAATATAATCTTTCATAGCCTGCCTCTCAGGACCAGAAAGGTTATATAACCTAGCTTTAGGTAACTTAGCATCAGGAAGTAAATTAATAGAGCAGTCATATACGCGATGAGGAGGCAACTCCTGACACCCCTCCTCAGAGAACACATCCCCAAAGTCCTCCAAAAAAGGAGGCAAAGTACTAGGCACGACCGCACTGATGACTGTGTTCATGCAGTTACTTTTGCAAAAATCCCCCCATTGGCTTATATCTCTGGACTGCCAATTAATCACAGGGTTATGTTTAACCAACCAAGGAAGTCCCAACACAATAGGAGTAGGTAGACCCTCCAACACATAACAAGATAATAGTTCCCTATGAATTGTCCCTACCCGAAGGTCAATGTTATGAACCTCATGAACAAAGCTACCCTTGCCGAGAGGCCTGGCGTCAATGGAGAATATAGGGATCGGTTTGGCCAATACACTCAGATGCATACCTTGAGCCTGAGCAAACTGAGCGTCAACCAGATTAGCCCCGGACCCACTATCCAGAAGAACAGAAAATCTCTCCACTCTCGTACCAACCACCACCTCCACTGGTACAAGGAACTGAGAAGAACTAGCGGACGAAATACATACTCCCAGGTTGTCGTCCACCACACAACCTGGGATTAACAGTTTTCCGGCGACTTTTTGCTCAACAAGGCACGGGATGGACATCCCCCAACAAAATGTCCCTCTTTCCCGCAGAAGAAACACCTTCTAGTCCTGCGGCGTACAGCCAATCCCCTCCTACGAAATGATGTCCCTCCCAACTGCATAGGCTCCTCCGAACAGACAAGGGGAACCTCAACATAAGGGACTTTAGTAGTAGGTGGAGTAACAACAGGGGGCGGAGTTACCTCGCACCTCTCCCGGAGCCGTCTATCAGTACGGATAGCTAGGGCCATAGCAGCCTCCAGTGATGGAGGAGAATCATACTGAGCCAAAACGTCTTTTAATTTATCAGAAAGCCCATGACAAAACTGGCTCCTAAGAGCTGGGTCATTCCACTGAGTATCTGTGGCCCATCTACGGAACTCAGAAGCAAATTCCTCCGCCGGACGATCTCCCTGCTGTATCTTACGTAATTTTGTCTCAGCAAGAGAGACCCGATCTGGGTCATCATATACCAAACCCAGGGCAGTAAAAAATCGATCTACTGACTGTAGAGCCGGTGATCCCGGAGGAAGGGAGAAGGCCCAGGATTGAGGGTCCCCTTGTAGGAGCGAGATAACAATTCCCACTCTCTGCTCTTCACTCCCTGATGATCGAGGCCGAAGCCGAAAATACAATTTACATGCTTCCCTGAAGGTAAAAAATTTGTCTCGCCCACCAGTGAACCTGTCCGGGAGAGCTACTTTAGGTTCAAATCTGGTTTGCTCCGAGGGAGACAAAACTTTGGACTTAATGTCCGTCAGCTCCATGGATAATCCCTGCAACTGCAGAGCCAGCTGGGCTACTGGATCCATGGCAACTGGGAATAATTTTCGGGCCAGTGAAAATGTCACGCGGTCCTATGATATGTGTACGATGTCAGTAAACTATTCTTAAAAGAACCACACTCTATACAACATATAGATTAGCAACATCAGCATGTAAATATAGAATAGTTTTACCTGACACGATATCCGTTGAACTCAGGGTTAATCTTGAGGACTTGATACACTGTCACAGGAAAGAGGAGGACCGGGGGTCTAACCTGACCCTAAACTGGGGTCCTAACTAATCCCTCACCTTGGAGGTACTGATAATGGTTCAGAGGTCCAAGTCTCCAGCCTAACCTAGTCTCCTATCAGTCCCTGAACCCTGTAATCAGTCCTAAGAAGGATTCTGATTAACACCAGAGGGATATGGGCTGATCTCTGCTAAATACACAGATTAGACATAAGACAGACTGGAGAAAACACAGACTTGCATACACACTCAAACACAGAAGGAACATAAATGATCTGGGATATTAAACTCTAAGCAAGGTGAGCTTAAAAACAACTAAGGAGCTCTTTAACTTAAGTCTATACAGATACAATCCTATCTGTGGTCTGCATGAAGAATTTCACTGGCAACTCCCAACACAGACAACCAGAGATTTAAAGGAAACCAATCAACAAATAATTAATTGCAGCCGGGAGAAAACTGCACCCAGTCCCAGAACTGAGCACAGACAGAATTAACTCCCTAACTGCCAAACACAAAGAAACAGCAACTCAGCTGTGAGAAGTCAGACTGTGCAACCGCGACGATCTTCGTGGCGATGCACACATGACACTCTGTGGCCTGTTTACTAGACCCTTTGTATTTCTCAAGATTAATTGAGGGGGTAAAACCTCAAATGATGGAGTGGACACCTCAGTGTCTCTTTTTCTCCTCTGCCTATCTGGACTGGTATTTGGCGTGTAATCTTCTGAAAGACTATCGGAATCTTCTGTATGAGAACCTTCTGTGTTCCCTTTTTCACTAACGTCTTTCCTTTTAAATGATTTAGAAGTATCCATCTCTTCAGTAGGTGAATCACTAAGAGGTAGAGATTTGGAGATACTCCCAGAATTACTTTTCTTGGGTGGTGTATTTGGTTGAGTTTTAGACACTGGAATTTTAATATTGGCCCCGCCTTTTGTCACTTTACTATAGGTCGAGATATGTGTCTGCTTCGGATAGGTGGGTTCTGGTTCATCTCTTTTTAAAGGTGATCTTGACTTTAAACAAATTAGGAAAGTCTTCATAGGATTTTGAGAATTTCCCTAGAGAGGACTTACCAGTCCTAGATGAACTGCTGTTGGCCCTACCCCTAGCAGACCTCATCTTAAACTAGAAATCTCAGGGCCCACACCTGAATAATTCAAACACAAAACTTTAAATGTCAAAAATTTCCCCAGACCTAAACTTAGGTCAGGACAGAGTCTCGAGCGTTATATCACACTGTAGCCCAACAGCACCTCTACCCAGGTCTCAAATAGTCAACGCTTGATTGAATCCGCCTATAGCAATTGCATATATTGATATAAATAACCAAAACCACCAAACCACAGGCCCACCGCAAATCAAATTGACCAGACAATAATTATATGTAGAGCAGGAGAATAATAATAATGAAAATTAAAAAAAAAAAAAAAAAAACAACACAAACAAACAAATAAAAAACAAACAAACAATGAATTTTAGTGATGGTGTCTAGGATTCCTGGTAGTCAAATGTATTGTTATTGATCCGGAGTATAGCAATTGGCACCAATCATCACAGTTCTTTTATGTAGAAGAAAATCCTAGAAGATCTTGAGAGTCTGCTCAGGTGTCATACGGTCTCTTGAAATGTGACTAGACAAAGGTCTTAAGGGTATGCCACACTAAACAGCGTCGCTAACGAGATCGCTAAAATACGTCACTATTTAGCGATCTCGTTCGTGACGCTAACGTGTGTGGCATGTAGCAACGACGTGGCCCCTGCTGTGATCTCGCTGATCGTTCACTAGAGTTCTGGACCGTATTTAGATCGTTGGCGTCCCGCTGGTGAGTCTATATCGCTGTCTGGCACCTTTTGTGAGCGATGTGCGCTGTTTTTTACATCGCAATGACCGTTAAAGTCGTTAATGAGATCGCTAACCGCTTTTGAGTCGTTAACGAGATCACTAAGTGTGGCAGCTACTAGAGACATTAAAACGATCACAAAAACGATCTCATTAGCTTGCGTCGTTATTTAGATCGCTAACGAGATCACTAAGTGTGGCAGTACCTTAATGGATAAAAAGTTGCAGGGATCCTGAATGGGTTAATCCAGGCACAGTATATCTTGCATCAAATCAGCTACAGTAGCAGCAGGGTTTCACATGCTTCCCTGCACTACTTTTTCCCCCTTCAGACTATGACTCCAATATAATAATTGAAATGTTCCAGGGAAAATTTCAGGGTTATTCACTCTCTCAGATTTAACAAATGTCCGGTCTTTGAAATGTTATTATTGGGTTTTAGGCTCCAGTAACTTCCCATACAGGTAAAGTCTCTCACAGTAGCAGTGAGTCTCTGCTAGTGGCAGGCAGAGGCAGCCGGAACTACTTCCCCTTTGCTTCTATGTGCAGCTGAGTGCTACTTACTCCCTGGTACTAACCCACAGGACACAGATGTGCCTTACCTCTGTCGACTGCAGGAGGTCCCCGATGTTAGTAGAGCCTGTCTCAGTTGTTTTTGGGGCAAATAGAGGATGCCCTTCACAATTCCTAGTTGATGGGGAGTATTGGTAAGGAGATTCTTCCACATCCTCAGCACTGCTTATGAGGGAGTATTTGCTGGCAACCACTGCTGGTATCTTTTATGTGCCACACTCTGAAGGGTCTAGATAAACTTTTTGGTCCCCACAGACCTCCACTTAGCTGCTCAAAAGTAAATTTGCTGCTGACCTGGGTATCAAAGTAGGAGAGAGCAAATGTATGGGAGTGATATCCCTCCGCCTCATCCTCTGCAGATTGCTGTCCAAAGTTGGCCAAAGTTATTTCTTCAGTCCTCTTTGGACCAGAGTCTTGATTTTGGTCCCAAATTAAGCTCCACAGGTTTATGGATGAAATAGAGTCCAAAAGGGTGATCTGATAAACCCTATGCAGGCTTTTTATTTGTCGCTTAAGAATTTCAATGTGGGAGCTTAGAGCTCCTGCTGCCTACATCCACAAAGCTCAGGCCACGTCCCCGTATTTTGGATTTTTTTTACCATGTTCACCAACTGCTAAAACTGACCTGCCATTATGATTCTCTATGACATTATGAGTTTGTAGATGCTAAACATTTATAAGTTGTTTTTTATTTAAATGGTGAAAAAAATCCAAAGTTTGTTTTAAAAAAAACTGCGTAATTTTCCTAGACCTGTAGCGTCTCCTTTTTTCGTGATCTAAGGCTGGGTGAGGGCTTATTTTTTGCATGTCAAGCTAAAGTTTTTAATGATACCATTGTGGTTTGGATACGATCTTTGAATCAGCAGTTATTGCATTTTAATGCAATGTTGCAGCGACCAAAAAATGTAATTCTGTAATTTTTACTTTTTTTTCACAATGTCATTTATTGATTGGTTTAATTCTTTTTATATATTGATAGCTCAGGCAATTCTGAATCGTCGATACAAATATGTGTATTTTTTTAATTGTTTTATTTTGAATTAGGCGAATGGGTGATTTCAATTTTTATATACCGTATATACTCGTGTATAAGCCGACCCGTGTATAAGCCGACCCCCCTAATTTTGCCACAAAAAACTGGGAAAAATTATTGACTCATGTATAAGCCGGGTGTATAAACTGCCCTCCTGCTCTGTGCTGCCCCGTCCTGCTCCTTGCTCCCCATCCAGCTCTGTGCTCCCCCATTCTCCTCTGTACTCCCCCCTCCTGCTCCGTCCTCCGCTGTGCTCCCCAATTCCTTCTCCGTCCTCCTGTGCCCCCCTCCTGCTCCGTGCTCCTCTGTGCCCTCCATCCTCCCCGTCCTGCTCCGTGCTCATTGTCCTCCTCCATGCTTCCCCCGTCCACCGATCTCCCCCCCTCCTGCTCCATGCTTCCCCCGTCCTGCTCCAGCTTCCCCCGTCCACCGATCTCCCCCCCTCCTGCTCCATGCTTCCCCCGTCCTGCTCCAGCTTCCCCCGTCCTCCTCCATGCTTCCCCCGTCCACCGTTCTCCCCCCCCTCCTGCTCCATGCTTCCCCCGTCCTGCTCCAGCTTCCCCCGTCCACCGATCTCCCCCCTCCTGCTCCATGCTTCCCCCGTCCTGCTCCAGCTTCCCCCGTCCTGCTCCAGCTTCCCCGTCCACCGATCTCCCCCCCTCCTGCTCCATGCTTCCCCCGTCCTGCTCCAGCTTCCCCCGTCCTCCTCTATGCTTCCCCCGTCCACCGTTCTCCCCCCCTCCTGCTCCATGCTTCCCCCGTCCTGCTCCAGCTTCCCCCGTCCTCCTCTATGCTTCCCCCGTCCACCGTTCTCCCCCCCGTCCTGCTCGTGCTCCTTGTCCTCTCCTCCATCATACTCACCCCTCCCCGTGCCATCGCTGAGCGTCCCTGCAATCCTGCGTTCTCCCCGTCTTCTTGCAGCTCTCCAGCACTGAGCGGTGATGTAATACCGCTCATTAAGGCCATGAATATGGAGGCCACGCCCATGGGAGTGGCGTCGCGTCCATATTACATGACCTTAATGAGCGGTATTACATCACCGCTCAGTGCTGGAGAGCTGCAAGAAGATTGGGAGAGCGCAGCATTGCAGGGACTCTCAGCGATGGCACGGGGAGGGGTGAGTATGATCCCAGCCACCGGCTCCTGCCGCGGTATCCCCTCCCCCGCTGGTTTCTGCCCTATGACTCGTGTATAAGCCGAGGGGGCATTTTCAGCACGAAAAAAGGTGCTGAAAATCTCGGCTTATACACGAGTATATACGGTATTTATTTTTTAATATTTTTTAAACCTTTTTTTACTTTTCACTTGCTTGAATAGTCTCCATGGGAGAATAGAAGCTGCAATAATCTGATCGCCTCTGCTACACACAGGTGATAATCAGATCGCCTGTGTGTAGCTGAAATGCTTACTTGTGTGAACGCCAACCTCTGGGCGGCACTCAAAGCAATCTGGCAATGACAACCACAGGGGTCTACTTCAGACCCTGTGTTGTCATGCCAACCCATCAGTGACCCGCGGTCATGTGACACGAGCGCCAGCGGGCGGGATTAGTGACGCGCTTAGTGTGCAGTCACATTAAGTGCCTCTGTCAGAGATTGACAATTGACAATCGCCAATGCAAGTCTATGGGTGCGATGAAAAATCGGATTACAAACGGACCGCACGTGTGACTTGCGATAAAATTGCACAGGTGTCCTTTAGAAAAGCCGGCAATTCATCCCCGGCTATACTGTAAAATCACACTGACAGCTTTAATAAAGACTAGAAAGAATACATATACACACATAGAATACATATATATATATATATATATATATATATATATATATATATACATGTCATTGAGACACATATATATGTATATATTTATAGTTCATACACTTCTACATAGTATAATAGCCGCTAATTCAATTGCCGGCTTTTGTGAAATTAGAGAACCCGACATGAAATGACACATGGTTTACATACAGTTAGCCATGTAATTTCATGTAGTTTGATATTGGTTTTCACTAACTATTACATGAGTGTATGTGTGCAAAATTTCATACATGAGGGGTTAATTAAAGGTGTAAATTCGTTGAAAAAAAATGCTTGGGCTCCCGCGCTATTTTCTCCACCAGACAGGCAAAGCCAGCGAGTGGGGGCAGATAATAGCCTAGGGAGGGTGAATTTATTTTGTGCTCCCGTGGCTACTAACATCTGCCCCCAGCCACTCCAGAAAAGGCAAATCTATAATTAAATGCACCCTTTCTGGCACTTAGCCCGTCTATTCCCATTGCCCTGTAGTGGTGGCTAATGGGTTAATAATGCGTTAATTAAAGCCACCTTGCTATTGGAAGGTGACGTTAAGCCAGGTTAATAATTGAGAGTTGTCAATTAGACAACTATCAATTCCCTATTGTATGAAATTTAAAAAAAACACACACACTTTAATTAAAAATCATTTTAATGAAATAAACACACAGTTTTTGACAATCTTTTGATACTGTGCAGTGTCCCTGGCTGAGCTGCCAGCATTAGCTGCGCTGCTTGCTGTAAACCAGTTAACCCTTTGTGAAGGATTACAGCATTGGAAGTGACTGAGCGCCGAATAGGAAAGAATAATGTTGTTTTATTATTTTTTTTGATTACAGGAGAACAGGGGAATCAAAGGAATACCAGTAAAATAAAAGATAGTCAAAAACTGTGTGTTTATTTCATTAAAATGATTTTTAATTAAAGTGTGTGTGTTTTTTTTAAAATTTCATACAATAAGATTAATAATTGAGAGTTGTCTAATTGACAACTCTCAATTATTAAACTGGCTTAAAGTCACATTCCAATAGCAAGGTGGCTTTAACTCATTATTAACCCATTAGCCACCGCTACAGGGCAATGGGAATAGACGGGCTAAGTGCCAGAAAGGGCGCATCTAATTATAGATTTGCCTTTTCTGGGGTGGCTGGGGGCAGATTTTAGTAGCCGGGGGGGCACAAAATAAATGCACCCTCCCTAGGCTATTATTATCTGCCCCACACATTTTTTTTCAACGAATTTACACCTTTAATTAACCCCTACATGTATGAAATTTTGCACACATACACTCATGTAATTGTTAGTGAAAACCATATATCAAACTACATGAAATGACATGGTTAACTGTATGTAAACCATGTGTCATTTCATGTCGGGTCTGTAATTTTACAAAAACCGGCAATTGAATTGGCGGCTATTATACTATGTAGAAGTGTATGAACTATAAATATATATTGTGAGACAGTGAAAGCATATGTATTGAATGGGGTGTACATTTCACCTAGGTACTTTTCTGACTGGTATAAGGGAAATGTATGGCTTTGTAAAACTAGTGGTGGAGAAAGGTCACTACACCTTCCATTCAGTGCACACTTGCAGTTCAAACCTGAAGCTAATCAGGTGGTAATTAGGCAGCCAGAAGTAGGTGGCTGCGATCATAGACAGGGAGCTCGCTTAGTCTGGACAAGGAGTCTAGGCACAAGAAGCAGTCTCCAGGAGTTTGAGCTATCTCAGTCTGGGTGCTCGATGTACCCGGACACAGGAGTAGTCTCAGTGAGAATCCGTGCGAATAGCGGCTGAATAGGAGGGGAGCTCTCTCAAGTCTGGACATTGAAGGTGCCTTCAGACACAAGGAGGAGACTCTGTGAAACTCCACGCTGGTAACTACTGAACATATGTGTTGTTTTGGGCACAGACTGGTAGAGTCTGGACCCGGATAGAAAGGGAATCTATCTAAGTTTAATTAGTGTCTCGACAAGCCCAGGTCTTATGTTTATGATTTGTTTTATCTGTTTGCTGTGGACTTTAATAAAGCTGGTTGCGGCCAGTTTTTACCAGAACTGCTGTCTCTGAATGAACTGTTTCTATGCCATTCTGTCTACCCGGACGGCGATCCCAGAGCTATATCCCCTGAAAAGCTTACAATATATATGTCTCAATGACATATATATATATATTATATATATATATTCTATGTGTATATATCTATTCTTTCTTTTGTGATTTAAAAACTATACATTTGGATCCATTATATGTCGGTTTTGCTAGCCACCGACAAAATCTCGCAAGTCGGGTGTCAATCGGATGTGAAACATACGCTCAGATGCGACTAAATCGCATCATTGCAGTAGAATCGGATCACAGACGGAGCAATGTTCATGAAACTTTTGTACGATAATCGACCGACTAAAACGGTCCGATTTTTTAGACGCTGTGTGTGACCCCGGCCTCAAGGCAAAAGTAGCGCTCCTTCCCATCTGATCCCTGCAATATTCTCAAACAGTAGTGTGCAAACACATGAGATACTGCCACATTTGGTTAATATTGCATAACTAATTGTCCATTTTCTCCCATTACCCCTTTCCCTTGTGTGAATTAATACTTTGAGGATAAAGTAAAATTTTAGCTAAAATAACCTGAAGTTGTTCGTTTTCACGTCCCAAGATTGTAAAATTCTTTGATGTAGTTTGTGAGTTAAAAAAGCTCACCACACCCATAGATAAATTCATTAAGGGGTTCAAATTACTTAATGGAGTCACTTGTAGATGTTTTTCCTATTATCCATTGTGAAAATTACAAATGTGGTGCTAAAACAGTTTATTTTAAAGTAAAATGCGTAATTTTCATTTTCACATCTACATTTTTGTTCTGTTCTCTACACAAATACTGTAGATGAATTCCTTGATGGGTCTAATTTCCATAATAGGGTCACTTGTGGGGGTTTCTGTGTTTTGGTACATCAGTGACTCTACAAATGAGAATTGATGACTGCAGTTTATTCCAGCCAAATTTACACTCCAAATACCAAAAGTTGGTTCTTCCCTTCTGAGCCCTGCCGTACGTCCAGACTGAACGTTTTACCTTAAGTGGAGTTTCGCTGCTCAAAGAAGAAAGTGAGTAACAAACCATGGGGCTCACTTTTTCAAGCTATATTTTGCAAAAGTGAAAAATTTGGAACTAAAGCAACCTTTTTTGGAATAATTACAAAGATTAAATATAACAACCTAATTTTATCAAATGCTGTGTAGTGCCTGTGGGTTCAAATACCCCAGGATAAAATCCTGGAAGGGTATAGTGTCCAAAATGGGTCACTTGTGGGGGGGGGGGTTTCTGCTGTTTAGGCACTTCGGGGGCTGTGCAAATGAGACATGGTGTTCGCAATCTATTTCAGACAAATTTGTGTTCCAAAATTCAAACAGTGCTCCTTCCCTTCTCAGCCCTGCCATTTGTCCAAACAGTGGGTTCAAGCCACATGTGGAGTATCAACATGCTCAGAAACACTGGGTAATTGTGGGGTCCATTTTCTCATACTATTTCTTGCAAAAGTAAAAACATGGGGCTATAGCAACATTTTAGAGAAATTAAGATTCTATATTTCATTCTAGTTGTCATAAATTCCTGTGTAGGGGTGTGGATTTTAAAATGATATCACTTTCGGGGAGTTTCCAATGTATAGGTCCTTCGAAGTCAATTTAAAACTGAATAGGTCCCTAAATAAACAGGTTTTGTAAATTTCTTGAGAAAATTAAAAAATGCTGGTAAACTTATAACACCTCTAACATCCTAACAAGATACATTATAATGATGTTAGAAAAATGATGCAAATGTTAAGTAGACATATGGGAAATGTTATTTATTATTTTGTACAGCATGACTAACTGTCTTAGGAATATAAAAATTAAAAGTTTGACAATGTCATTTTTTTTATTTAAAATAAATTTTTGACATTTAAAAAAACGCAAAACATATGGACATAAATTTTACAATAACATAAATATACAATTTGTCATGAAATAACAATCTCAGAATCACTGAGAAACCCTGAAACATTCCAGAGTTATTACCATATAAAGTGACATAGTAACATTAATAATAGCATGTTACCTACACAGAACAATGTAATTTGCTACTGACTGCTGTTATTTTTTTTATTACAGTTGAGGTGAGACTTTTTGGAGGAACCAATTGTTCAGGTCGGGTGGAAGTCAAATACAAGGGAGAATGGGGAGGAGTACTTTTTACTGAACATTCAAAACACCTCTCTACTGTAGTTCACAGACAGCTGGGATGTATTACTCCAAACGCGGATTTTCTCACCAATGCAAGTGAATTTGGAAACATTAAAACAAATTTAGGGTTTTCTGCAATAAACTGTTCAGGAGAAGAATCTTATTTGTCACAATGCAAATTTTATCCATTTCAAATTAATCATGTTTCTACTGATTTTATGGCCGGATTGACATATCCAGGTATGTTGAATTTATTTATTTATTTTTTTTATTATTTTAAATTGTTTTTCTTTTTCATTACAAATACACCACACAAGTTTATGGTTCACACATTCAATTACACATTTATCCACCAGTGCTCAGCAAAATTTTCAAAAATTAACATGAGGTCTTAAATTGAGATGAGTGAACCATGAATTAGAGGTTGCCAGCATCACCAAATTTTGTTAACAAATTTGATTTGAGGGTATTGGACTTGCCCCAAATTGAAAATTAAGTCTTTAACTGCCCTAAAAATGTAGTTTGATATTATTCTATTTTCCTCAGTGTACTTTTCAGTAACATACAGGCACACAATATCTATACAATTTGCTCAGTGTTTTGTGGCTTTCTATCTTCATGGCTCTATGGTTCTATTTTCCAGATTCACCACAAAGTGAATTTCTGAATTGCCTACTCTTACTTTTATATAGGCCATGATGTGCTATATTATATGATGTAATTACTGCAAAGCTTTATATTAAAACCCATCCACTTCACCTGAGGTCATGTGATCTTTATATACTTGGAACAATCTTCTAAAATGTGTAAAATGGCTGTGGCCATTGTAGAAAATCCATTCTTTCTCAGTGGTTGATGTAGGCACAGATAGCAAAGTTCTTAGTCAAATAGGAAGATTTGTTAAACTTCATAAATCTTCAAATTAAAACAAATGGTCTCTCACTGACAAAACAGTATAACATAGTAAAACAGTCTCTTGGAGGTAAAGGCTCTAAGAGCTCTCTTACACCGGTCTCCACACTTAGTCAGTCTTAGCTGTAACTGACCAAGACTACAGAAGGGTTTCCACCTCTACTCCCACACAATAACTGAGGCAGCTCAGAAAACTTGTGAATGGGTTGCATAGCCTGAATTGGAGAAAGGGAACGACCAGTCCCCCCCATCTATTTCAGTCATTCTTAAAAACAGGACCCAAAATCCAGACTCATTAAAAAAATCCTCTTGGCACTATCTGCCTTTGTCTCCGGGTCCAACATCACCAAAGCTTACCACCCATGTGACACATACCTTCCATCCAGGACTTGTCTGGCTGCAATATTACACCATTTTAAGTATTTTGTTTGGTGCAAATGACAATTTTTTACATTTTAACAAATAGATTTTATCTAGTTTTTCGATACCATTGTAATATATGTTTATTAGTTAATGGTTACACCATGGCAACATCTGAGTGGGTTCTCACTCTGTCAAGTGTAGCATTGCAAAAAGCCTAATGATGCATATAGACATCAGAGACGAAGTGATACCAATAAAGTTATATCTTTATTACACAAATTATAAAAGACAAAAGATAAAAACAGAGATACACAGAATGTCCCAATGAGGACGCCATCGCAAAAATTATCTATATGAGATATAAGGAGTCAAGATTAAATCGAAATATCTTCAAGATTTATAAATAATCAATTTTATAAAAAAAATCAGTGTTTATATTACATAGAGCGTTATAACAAGATATAGACTCCTAGATCATCAAAATATATTTGAAGCTATCCCAAGGTAATCATCACAAATAGGAAATAATTATATCAAGAGGTCATAGATATACAGGCCAAACTAAGATAATAGAAATTGAACAGTCCAGGTGAAAACTGAGGTCCATATATCTTAATAACAACAACAGTGTGCATAGGTCAATGTAATGATTCGGACTGCATGAAGACAGGACCGTTCAATGAAAATAGGCATCATAAAGTGCACATGTGGCACATTCAAGTATTACTAGATATAGCCATAGCAAAGACCAAGAGGTAGAGTAATTAAAGTTATATACCTGGTAGCGTGCTGCGATGGAGTCCACCCACCCTACTCTACCTCTTGGTCTTTGCTATGGCACTGATTTTTTTTATAAAATTGATTATTTATAAATCTTGAAGATATTTCGATTTAATCTTGACTCCTTATATCTCATATAGATAATTTTTGCGATGGCGTCCTCATTGGGACATTCTGTGTATCTCTGTTTTTATCTTTTGTCTTTTATAATTTGTGTAATAAAGATATAACTTTATTGGTATCACTTCGTCTCTGATGTCTATATGCATCATTGTGTTGTTTTCAATTGATTTTTGAAGTGCCAGTATATATTACGGACGCTTTTTTCTTGAATAAGTGTAGCATTGCAAAAAGCCTAATGATGTCAAAACAGAGCCACTTGGTGAATTAATCTTTTGTTTAATAACAAACTTGCTAACAGGGAAAGTCCTTTTGAAAATTAAAGACTTTTAAAACCGTAAAAAAAAGTAGTAATTAAAAATTAAGAAGTTATGAAAAGTGTGTAAATGTGATAATTTATCCAGGATATTTTTATCCAGGTTACAGAGATTACAGATTGGCTGATGGTCCTAATCACTGTTCTGGTTATTTACAAGCTAAACAAGGTAATACATGGGGATCGGTTTGTGAGATTGACAGAGATCTAAGGACAGCCAGTGTTATGTGCAGAGAACTTGAATGTGGAGAAGCAGTGCCATCATTAATGAGCTATACAAGACGACCTGGACCTATATGGATGGATCAAATTCACTGTATTGGCAATGAGTCCAGATTATTAGACTGTACAAAAGTAATTGGTACTATGAAAAATTGCACAAAAGAAAATCCTCCTTACATTCAATGCAAAGGTATTTAAAACTTTTGTTGTATTTTTTTATAACATTAGTTGTCCACTTTACCAAAGTGCCCTTAATTACTGGGCTGCCCTTCTTATTAAGATATATTCACAGCACAAAGCTTACTCCAGATGTCTGGTATTTAGACCCGGTGCAAAGTGGAAGTGACAAATAATTGTTAATGAAAATATATATTTTTTTATTTAGGAAAAATCAAGTTAAAATATTTTTATATATAAAATTCAGGAATAGGTACTCGAAATAATCGAAGCCTAAAGCTCCTAAATATTGATAGTAACGCAGGTATACAATAAAAGTATGGTCATACAAATCACAACAAAGAGGCTAATTAATATCAGAAGTAGTCTACAATTGACTATTAGACTTGGGAATTTTTTGCATGAAGTATAAATTATGACATCACTAAAAGAACTGCAAACACTCTCAATTTCTACTTGCAGCTCCCTAGAAAAGAAAGAATAGCCAATTCTAATTACTTAATCTTGCCAGCAGATGGCACTAAACTTTCAAAAGTAGAGTTGAGCGAAACAGGCCGGTCAGATTCAAAAATCGCCGACTTTCGCCAAAGTCGGATTTCATGAAACGAAACCCGACCATAGCGTGCAGTCAGCCGAACGTTCGGCGACCCGAGCGCCAAAGTTGGGTTTCGGGTTTTGCCATTTCAACAATGAGCAAGGACTTACACTGTGGGCAGCGAGATGACGTGTGCAGCGGTGCCACGCGACTTTGAGCAGTGCAGCATTCAAATCTCCTGCCAAAGCGGGGCCAGCACCCCTCATTGTCTAAGCCGCCGGCGGGCAGCTCAGCCAATGAGCGGTGCGAGATTTAAATCCCCCGCCATTGGCTCAGCAGTGCCGCCCGGCTTTGTGTGTGTGTGTGTATATATGCAGGCATCGTCCGATGGGACTACAAGTCCCATCCGGCTATGCCTGCTACACTATCAGTGAGTGACACATTAGCCAATGATGGGACAGTAGTAGTCCCATCATCCGGCTAATGTGTTGAATGTAAAAAAAAACATAAATTACATACACAACATACAGAACATACAACATATTACACATAACATACATATAACACAGAACATACATATAACATATAACACATAACATACGGAACATACATATAACACATAACATACATATAACACAGAACATACATATAACATACAACAGATAACATACATAACATACATATAACACATAACATACATATAACACATAACATACAACACATAACATACAACACATAACATACAGTACATACATATAACATATAACACATAACATACATATAACACATAACATACAACACATAACATACAGAACATACATATAACATATAACACATAACATACAGAACATACATATAACATATAACACATAACATACAGAACATACATATAACACATAACATACAGTACATACATATAACACATAACATACAACACATAACATACATATAACATACAACACATAACATACAGAACATACATATAACACATAACATACAGAACATACATATAACACATAACATACAGAACATACATATAACACATAACATACAGAACATACATATAACACATAACATACAGAACATACATATAACACATAACATACATAACATACATATAACATACAACACATAACATACATATAACACATAACATACAGAACATACATATAACACATAACACATAACATACAGAACATACATATAACACATAACATACAGAGCATACATATAACATACAACACATAACATACAGAACATACATATAACACATAACATACAGAGCATACATATAACATATAACATACAGAACATACATATAACATAAATATACAGAACATACATATAACACATAACATACAACATATAACATATAACACATAATATACAGAACATACATATAACATATAACACATAACATACAGAACATACATATAACACATAACATACAGTACATACATATAACATTTAACACATAACATACAGAGCATACATATAACACATAACATACAGAACATACATATAACATAAATATACAGAACATACATATAACACATAACATACATAACATACATATAACACATAACATACAGAACATACATATAACATATAACACATAACATACAGAACATACATATAACACATAACATACAGTACATACATATAACATACAACATATAACACATAACATACAGAACATACATATAACACATAACATACAGAGCATACATATAACATACAACACATAACATACAGAACATACATATAACACATAACATACAACACATAAACATACATAACATACATATAACATACAACACATAACATACATATAACATACAACACATAACATACAGAACATACATATAACACATAACATACAGAACATACATATAATATAACACATAACATACAGAACATACATATAACATATAACACATAACATACAGAACATACATATAACACATAACATACAGAGCATACATATAACATACAACACATAACATACAGAACATACATATAACACATAACATACAGAGCATACATATAACACATAACATACAGAACATACATATAACATAAATATACAGAACATACATATAAACATAACATACAACATATAACATATAACACATAATATACAGAACATACATATAACATATAACACATAACATACAGAACATACATATAACACATAACATACAGTACATACATATAACATTTAACACATAACATACAGAGCATACATATAACACATAACATACAGAACATACATATAACATAAATATACAGAACATACATATAACACATAACATACAGAACATACATATAACACATAACATACAGAACATACATATAACATATAACACATAACATACAGAACATACATATAACACATAACATACAGTACATACATATAACACATAACATACAGTACATACATATAACACATAACATACAGAACATACATATAACACATAACATACAGAACATACATATAACATATAACACAGAACATACAGAACATACATATAACACATAACATACAGTACATACATATAACATACAACATATAACACATAACATACAGAACATACATATAACACATAACATACAGAGCATACATATAACATACAACACATAACATACAGAACATACATATAACACATAACATACAGAACATACATATAACATAAATATACAGAACATACATATAACACATAACATACAGAACATACATATAACACATAACATAGAGAACATACATATAACATACAACACGTAACATACATATAACATACAACACGTAACATACAGTACAGAGCAAAAGTTTGGACACACCTCCTCATTCAAAGATTCTTCTGTATTTTCATGACTATGAAAATTGTAGAATCAACACTGAAGGCATCAAAACTATGAATTAACATATGTGGAATTATACATTACACTTTACAAAAAAGTGTGAAACAACTGAAATATGTCTTATATTCTAGGTTCTTCAAAGTAGCCACCTTTTGCTTTGATTACGGCTTTGCACGCAGAAAAGGTGAACAGATGGACTCTACATGCCTGGTTCCCACCGTGAAGCATGGAGGAGGTGGTGTGATGATGTGATGGTGCTTTGCTGGTGACACTGTTGGGGATTTATTCAAAATTGAAGCGGTGAGTGGTCCAGCTCACCCCAAACCATCTCGATTGGCTCCAGGTCTGGTGACTGTGGAGGCCAGGTCATCTGGCGTAGCACCCCAACACTCTCCTTCTTGGTCAAATAGCCCTTACACAGCCTGGAGGTGTGTTTGGGGTCATTGTCCTGTTGAAAAATAAATGATGGTCCAACTAAACGCAAAGCGGATGGAATAGCATGGTGCTGCAAGATGCTGTAGTAGCCATTCTGGTTCAGTATGCCTTCAATTTTGAATAAATCCCCAACAGTGTCACCAGCAAAGCACCTCCACACATCACACCACCTCCTCCATGCTTCACGGTGGGAACCAGGCATGTAGAATCCATCCGTTCACCTTTTCTGCGTGCAAAGCAATAAAACAGGAATTGCTTGAAATTCAATAAATAACACTATTTGCATAAAGTGCTGATTAAACATAAAAAGCCAATAAATAGTTCAACAAGTCCCGAATAGTGGATGGCAGACCACCCGGATAAATATGAAAGAACACGGTACACCGGATGTGGATGGGGGAGGAAAAAGACTTGGCTGGTGTGGATAAAATCATAAAGTGCAACGTATGCAAAGAGAGCAATTCTTTATTAAGTAAATATGCACAAACAAAATATAAAAAAATACAATTGTAAAAATTACCATAAAAAGGAGGAAAGTCACAAGTACAAAATAGCCCACATAGAATACAGCTCAATTTAAATGATCAGTTATTACAGAACAAGTAAATACAAGCCCCAAAAATTGTCTAAAGTTTATTTACATTGTACCCCATGTGTCAATATAACATAACCAGTAATAATAAAGTGACAATAGTGCAACCACAAGAAAAAATCAATATTCAATTATCCTATGCTAAATATACAATACAAAATACATGTGATTAAAGTGCAAAACCATAATAAACACA